>JAVTVY010003902.1:0-39272 GCA_036873755.1 Hanleya hanleyi | reverse complement strand
TTGCTGTTCAGCATTGAGGGGATAGATCAAGGATTGGTCTATCCAGTCATGGGATAATGTGATTGGGTGAAGTATTGTGTCTGCCTATGGTCGGTTGTTTCATTGAGACGGCACTGCAACAAGGGCCAGCACAACAAACATATTTTCATTTTGTAATGAAACAATTAGGTTTTCCAAAATGTAGCATTGGCTAGTTTGGGAATTCAGCAACTCTTGACCTGTTGACCACAAATCAACAGGGGGCTAGGTATATCATCAGGACAAAATGTAAATTCAAGAACTGACGAGATATCTCAAAATGAATTGCCATGACAGTATTCATGAAGTTTGGTCACATTCCCAGGGGTCGAAATAGGAAAATTTTCTTCAGAGAAAACTCACAGGTCAAATTTAACATGACCTGCTCTATTTATAATAGGACGGCTATTGTTTTTAACCTGTACAAATTCTGACAAAAATAGTCAATCTAGCATCTTTTATTTTTTACATAGGGTGCAACAGATGCTACATGTATTGCCGACTTCTTGCCCTTTAATTTTCTCGGCTTGCGAAACTTTGAGCCAGTTGAAAAGTCACTAGTTTTATGCTTTTTGAGATATATTTGCTGTCAAAGCAGTCTTCGTATCAAGAAACTGAACCACAATCAGGTATCATTCAAGAACCATAACTCGGGTAGTCTCGCCTGGCCTAGACAGGAAGACATCGACCAGCACATGTTGTCAACATGATTATCTACTCCACTTGTTTACCAGGTTACTGGCGATAAAATATTGTGAACTTGCAAACAACGGACAGAAATAAATACTTTTATGGCTAGAAAATTATGGCCTGCAAGTTTTTCTTTATATTTATTCAGCCTGCCATTTTTCACATTGCCTGCTGTGCGAAAGTTTTGGCTTGCTTTTAGCCAGCCATCATTTTGTACTCTGCATTTCACAACTCTAAATTGGAATATAATGCTGAAACAAGATTCTCAACTGTTTCCTGAACTTCAGACTGAGTGATTTGACCATTGACTTTTTGACCTCTACTTTGGTACTCAACACAATATCTCTCCCTAACTTAAAACTCAATGCATCATTAATTCATCACTCATGAAAAAAGCAATATTTTCAATAATATCCTGATTTTTAGGCCACATAGACATAGAGATCAATTCTATTACATGAAACAAGTCTCCCCCAAATGTAATAAAAATGTGACATTGAGCATGACCTCAATTTTGGTACGTAAACACATTTTTGTCCCCCGCCACGTAAGTGCGAGTGGGACTTGGAAATGCTACCCGTCTGTCTGTCCGGCCCAGCCATGTTGTGAACGCGATATCTGGAGAACAATTCAACTCATCAACCTTAAACTTGGGGGGTGATTCGACATCAGTGAGAAGATGGCTGGGATTTTTTTCACCAAACTGCGTTATCCACTGTCGGCCATCTTAGATTCCAACCATCCCAAAAATGTTGTGAACGCGATATCTCGAGAACAGTTCAACCGATTGACTTCAAACTTGGGGGGTGACGACATCAGTGAGAAGATGCCTGGGATTGTTTTTTTTTTTACTCAAAACTGCATTAACCAAGATGGTCGCCATCAGCCATCTTAGATTCCATCCATCTCCAAAATGTTCTGAACACGATATCTCAGGAACAATTCAACCGATCAACTTCAAACCTGGGGAGTGACTTCACATCAATAAGAAGATGACTGGAATTGATTTTCACCAAACTGCGTTAGCCAAGATGGCCGCCGTCAGCCATCTTAGATTCCATCCATCCCCAAAATGTTGAGCATGACTTCAATTTTGGTACGTAAACAAACTTTTGTCCCCCGTCACGTAAGTGGGAGGGGGACTTGGAAATGCTACCCATCCGTCTGTCCGTCCCAGCCATGTTGTGAACGCGATATCTGGAGAACAATTCAACTCCTCAACCTCAAACTTGGGGAGTGACTTGACATCAGTGAGAAGATGGGTGGGATTGTTTTAAACCAAACTGCGTTATCCACCGTTGGCCATCTTAGATTCCAACCATCCCAAAAAATGTTGTGGAAGCGATATTTCAAGAACAGTTCAACCGATTGACTTAACTCCCTCTGTACCGGCATTTTTAACAGTTCCAAGCTGGTATCAACACTGTCATGAACATGAATGAAAGCGAATTTATACTTATCATTGCCTACATATTTTCAAAGACGATACTTCAAGCTTTCGAACAAGATATACTTGATGAAAATATTTATCTATTGAAAGTCTTTATTTTTGTACGCCAACGAAAGGCAATCTTGGAACTATATTTCTATCGGTACAATTGTACCGATACGGTAGAGAGAGGGTTAAACTTGGGGGCTGACTTGACATCAGTGAGAAGATGGCTGGGATTGTTTTTCATCAAACTGCTTTATCCACCGTTGGCCATCTTACATGTAGATTCCAACCATCCCAAAAATGTTGTGAACGCGATATCTCAAGAACAGTTCAACTGATTGACTTCAAACTTCGGGGGTTACTTGACATCAGTGAGAAGATGGCTGGGATTGTTTTTCACCAAACTGCATTAAACAAGATGGCCGCCATCAGCCATCTTAGATTCCATCCATCTCCCAAATGTTATGAACACGATATCTCGAGAACAATTCAACCGATCGACTTCCAATCTGGGGAGTCACTTCACATCAACAAGAAGATGACTGGAATTGTTTTTCACCAAAATGCGTTAACCAAGATGGCCGCTGTCGACTATATTGTTAACGAGATATCTCAAGAACAATTCAACCGATCTACTTCAAACTTGGTATCTCAGATTTTCCGTCCGTCCATCCGTCCCAACCATGTTGTGAACGCGATATCTCGAGAACAATTCAACTCATCAACTTCAAACTTGGGGAGTGACTTGACATCAGTGAGAAGATGACTGGGGTTGTTTTTCAGCAAACTGCGTTAACCAAGATGGCTGCCGTCGACTATTGTTAAAGGTTATACCAAACGACTCTATACTACTTTGCATTAAAACATACCCAGTAGTGTTCCAAACAATAAATTAGTATTTTTTTCTCGAATAATGTGGTCGAAGTGGGTTTCAGGACACGAATAGCACACATGTGAGGGAAAACGTATTGGAGCCGTGACCTCTGGTGCATGACGTCACAACCTGATTACGATTGCGCCGTAAACGTCATAGTCTATGACGTCGGGCGTTGTTACGAAAGATTCACCCAACCGTGTGAGTTCTAGCGTGATGTCGCTGAAATTTGGACGTCACGACAGGCATTTGAGCGAGATCGTAATCAGGTTGTGACGTCACAGGTCAAGCGGTCACAGCTTTCGCCGTTTTGAAAGGGGCATGAAATTGTCACACTTTACTGCTGCTATTTCCAACCTTGGGCAGTTTGAAAACATACAAAAATGTAAAACAAGTCTATATAATCACCTCTACAACAATTTAGCACAAAAAAGTAGCAGATTTTGAGACCATTTTGTATAACCTTTAACGAGATATCTCAAGAACAATTCAACCGACCTTCTTCAAACTTGGGATCTTAGATTCCATCCATCCCCAAAATTTTGTGAACACGATATTTCGAGAACAATTCAACCGATCGACTTCAAACCTGGGGGGTGACTTCACATCAGTAGGAAGATGCAGATCATATCTACTGTTTCATCTCTTTGCTTTCAGATTACAAATGACCTGTCACAGATCCCAGACAATGCAGATAGTCTCTACTGTTTCATCTCTTTGGTTTCAATTTTCTTCATGACCTGTAACCGTGACCAGACAATGCAGATTCTATCTACTGTTTCATCTCTTGGTTTCAGAATTATTCATGACCTGTCACAGTGCCCATACAATGCAGATCTCCTGTTTCTCTATTTGTGTTCAGATTTCTCTAGGACCAGTCGCAGATCCCACACAATGCAGATCCAATGAAGGCCAACTGTTCCATGTGTTTGGTTTCAGATTTATCCATGACCTGTCACAGTGCTCAGACAATGCAGATCATTTCTACTGTATCATCGCTTTGGTTTCAGATTACTCCATGACCTGTCACAGTGCCCAAACAACACAAATCATTCCTACTATATCATCTCTTTGGTATCAGATTACTCCATGAACTCGCACAGTGCACAGACAATGCAGATCCTATCTCCTGTTTCTTTGTTTTGTTCCAGATTTCTCTAAGACCGGTCTCAGATCTCAGACAATGCAGATCATATCTACTGTTTCATCTCTTTGATTTCAGATTACTCCATGACCTGTCACAGTGCCCAGACAATTAATGCAGATCATATCTTCTGTTTCATCTCTTTAGTGTCTATGTTTGCTGACAAACAAAGTCCTTTTCAAATAAGATCATTACAACAGCTCTGATTTGCAAACCAGATCATTAACAGTTGTAGTGTGTAAGAAAATGACAAGTTCTTTTCAAACCTTATTGTTACCAGATCATAGAAATAGAACCATAGTCAAACCAGATCATCTGGTTTTCTGACCATATATATTACCCTAGTTTTACCACTTCTTACCATATCATTACCAGAGTGTTACCATAGTATTACCAGTGTTTCCATTTTGGTAAGGGAATGCAGATCCTATTTCGTCTCTTTGGTTTAAGTTTTCTCTAGGACCGGTTATTGATCCTGGACTATTCTGATAATATATATCTACTGTTTCTTCAGATTTCTCTATGACCTTTCACTAATCAATGCAGATCAACCATCATTTCGTTCCAATTTGGATATCACATGATAAAGTTGTAATGATCATGTATAATCAAGCATTCTAGTATATGGATCATGACCAAACATCAAGTGTATCACTACATGTACATTAATCTTGGAGGCATGAAATTCTGAGTCTACAATTTACTTCATGCCTCCCTCATTTGAGATTGTAATCAATTCTGGTAAAATTTTTGGGCATGTTTTGAAGCCCTATGGGTTCTTTGTTAAATTTGATTTGGTATGTGAATTATTAGAAAACTCCTGCCTTGGTCAAAGGGAGATAACCCATGGTTCAGTATGACACACAAGCTGACCAGAAACAATTTTTTTTTTATTTTTGGCCATATCTATCCCCTATGCATTCTCCTATATTTAGTAGGTGATACAATTTATTAGAGTGACTGGTCAGAATTCGAGGCAGACTTTGGTGGTGATTGATAGTTTGTAGTTTGATTAAAAAGACAAATGAGGACAATTACTTCCAAACAATCTCAGAGTTTTATTCCATATGCAGGAAGTATTGCATCCGTTAACCTGTCAGTCAATGATGAAAATTGGCAACTCCAAAATGTTATTTAGTTGGCTTTAGTAGGCAAACTAGATTCCACTCAATCGATTGTACTATCCTCCAATGTAGACAATGCAACATTAAGTTTAATTCTTTCCAATTCTCCAATGTCATTGTCATGGCATCGGTTGTATGTACATGCATCTCCCAATGTCAGATATATCCTCTGATTGCACTGGGAATATTGTTGGCCAATCAGCATCATCCACATGTAAACGGAGTGGAGTGGGCTCAGCATGACACTGCTAAACAAGCCAATTGTACCATGTGTACTTATTAATTCTTTTACAAGATATACTGGATGCATTTTGCATCTCTCTCACGTTCGTATACAGATATATGCTCCCTGTGGTGATCAAAATTGATACAGACCAAATGCGCATGCATGCCTCTTTTTTTTCTTCACAGTGCAATCAGAGGGTGTTACAGCACCTTGTAGGAGATCTAAATTTAGTGATGTTGCTTTGATTTCCTTCTCTAAATGTTTGTAGGTATGTCAGAAATTGTATTAATTGCATGTTGTTATGATATATATTTTTTCTTCACAGAATATACTGTGCTAAAGTTGTCCTCAGGGTGGTGAATAATCCAAGCACAACACCAATGCCATTAGCAAAGTGAATGATCTGCCAACTATTTGAGCATTATGATTCCCAGCTGAAGACTGTCCCAAGAATTTCAAAATGTTCTGTCAACATGGTCAAATCGAAAGAACTTGAGAACTGTATTCCACCAGACTCCTTTCTTCATGGTGTAAATTCTTCTCTACAGCAAAATAAGCGACTCCTAGACTGCATTGCAACACCTCAGAGCAGCGAGCATCCTGTTACCTTTCAAATAAAAGGATGACATTAGATTTTAATATATATTGCATTTGATATGATGATAATGACTGAACCACATGAATCAGTGACATATTTCAGTTTAACTGATCTCAAAATGCTCAAGAAAGACCAAATTAGAATTATAGTGTTCTGACAATGGATGTATATTCATAAAACTACATTATGTCTGTTAGATCTGTGACTCACTGCTTAGAGATGCATAGGTGTTCATTTCCTGCATTGCCATGACCTTGTTTGACACTGGTTTGTGACATCCCATCATCAGATCACCTGGTCAGACGTCCATGCTTGTAACATTCATTCCTCGGGAGGCTGGTGTGACCCGAGTTCACAATCGGCTCTGAGCTTGAGAAACTAACATTTTGAAAGCTTCGGTCAGACAAAATACTTCAAATTGAACCAAGTGAAATAGATATCCCGGTATTTCTATCATTATTCAACTTACATAAAATTTTAAAAGAAGGATCTAAAAACCTGTACATTTCAACTCTAAAAGATGCAGCAATGATTGGGATTAGCTTTAGGTATAGACTATTCATTCAAGGACCCAGTACTTTATATCAGGTCCTACAACAACAGCAATGTGAGCGGATTTTACTGGATTCTGTTCGGCCTTCATCTGGTGGAGAACAGACTGGAGAAATCCAATAAATTACAGGTTTTCATACCACTTAGGAAACCAATATTGCCTGAGTTTACAAAAGATACAGGTATAAATAACTTTTATATCACCCAAGAGTCATTGTAGATCAACTCCAAAATGTTATTTGGAAATTTCAGGAAAATAATCTGTACTTTCGTGAAGTCAAAGTAATTTCAAGACAAGACTGACGAAGTTGGGTGGTATTGATTTCAGGAAATTCCCTCTTGCAGTTGCCAAAAGTAGGCTGAGAATGGATACACAGCGTCCCAGGCTCAGTCTTACCGTGTATAGATAACCCAGGTGGTTACAGGTTGAGAATTGGTCACAACATCAGGTTATGTTGATTTGGTATGTGAATTATTAGAAAACTCCTGCCTTGGTCAAAGGGAGATAACCCATGGTTCAGTAGTATTGATGGTGTGGTATTGATTTCAGGAAATTCCCTCTTGCAGTTGCCAAAAGTAGGCTGCGAATGGATACACATCGTCCCAGGCTCAGTCTTACCGTGTATCTGACCTACCTCATTAACGATAAAGACAGACAGTAAGTGTGACATGCCAGCCTACCTACCTACCCAATTTTTCTAAAGTTGGTTACTGGAAACACAAATTTTATTGTGGGTGGCCTTCGGTGAGCTTAAAATATATATACTGATAGTGGCCTTAGGTGAGCTTAAAATATATATACTGATAGTGATTGCAGTATATCTGACAGTATTCGAACAACCAACCCTTGAGATGACTATTTCTCACACATAAGACTATATGTGCTGTTTGGGAAATGCCTTTATATAACCTATTGTTCTGCTCTAAATTTCCAAATAAAGTTATTGAGATGGACACTACCATTATTTTAAGTGTTTTAACTGTGCTGTTTGTGGAAATATAGTGAATTCATAAGCCATTCAAAATGATGTATTGGGCTGATTGCATTGAATAATGGGCGCCACTGCTGGTCTTTGTTGTATGGGAGCACAGCAATCCCCTCTATTGTGACATTTGTGGGTTCGGAGGGGGAGGGGTGCATTGTCTGAACTACTGCCTATTTGGGGGTTTGTGGGCTCTCTAATAAAGGATACTTTCCTGACAAGATTGGATAAAATTCCATTGCAGAACAGTAGCGTATCTAACCCCCAATCATGTGTGTCTGTGAAAGGGGTGGAGGAGAAGGGGGGGGGGAATCTGCTTTGTGGCGGTTTTACGTAATTTTGACTGATTTGAAAATAGGTTCTTCCATCACATATATCTGGGCTTGTTCGCACACAGGCCTGCAGTTTGTCCGTACGGCCGATTTATTCTTTCGGAGGACTTATTAAACTCTGTTCTGAATCACAAGGCTAAGTAGCACTGTTTTGTCAGAAATTTTTTTGAAAATTTAAAATTAAATTTTTTTAAATTTTCTTCAGTCAGTCAAGATCGTAGCCAGAAAATGTCAGTGTCAACCGCACTGGCCAAAACTGCCTGTTCAGTGCGGTTTACACTGACAATTTCTGGCCACGATCTTGTCCGACTAAAGAAAATTTAGTGTAACATCGGACTTCATCTGGATGTACAGTGATAATTAGTAACAGTTTTTGGGATAATGACACGTCAACATAAGCTACAGGATGTCCTCGTTCAATGGCATACAACTTTGGCGCATTTCGTGCACTGGTTCGATCGCTAGACCGATTTAAAAAAGTTGGTGTTTTCTCTCCACGTCATTTTCGAGGCCATGTTATTAACCTGGTCTGTGTATTAGGGTACGTTCTATAAAGTGTAATTTTCCATGCTCGGCAAAACGGGCTCGCGCTTTAGAATATGACCATGTATCAGTATTATAGTAAGCTATATAATAATTTAGTGTTTCCAAGATATTAAAAAAAAAAAAAAATTTAAAAAGATTTAATTTTAAATTTTCAAAAAAATCTCTGACAAAACAGTGCTACTTAGCCCTGTGTTCTGAATCTGCAAGTTCCGTGAAAAGGATCGTTTAGACACTCCAAATTACCTTTTGGTTGAAGACGATCAGGAAGACACTGCGGTTGGTTAAAAACAACCACAGAACTTCTTTGATGATGCCCAGGCCTCTACGGACGTCCACTTCCAGCAGAGCATTTGTTTTCAGACAACAGCCTCGCAATATTGTTGTTGTTACCAGAAATAATTGAAAACACGCTTTGCATACTAAACTGCCTCTATCAAAACGAAACCATATATTGGTCCAAATGTTTACCACACCATGATGTACTAGTACCATTTTATATCGGTACATCGTTGGCACCCATACATCTATCTCGACATTGGCGGTGAACAAAATGTTTACCAATTTATAGTGGACCATGTTGGTACCAATGCCGGACCATCATGGTTACAGCTTGCGGAAAACGTGTGTGTAACTTAAATCTAGAAAATACATACTGGCCCTCCTAATACTGGAGGGATATAGGCCTCTAGTCGTATATATTGGGTAACTTAAATCTGGAAAATACATACCGGTTCTCCTAATACTGGAGGATATAGGCCTATAGTCATATATATTGGGTGACTTAAATCTGAAAAATACATACTGGTCCTCTTAATACTGGAGGATATAGGCCTCTAGTCATATATATTGGGTGACTTCAATCTGAAAAATACATACTGGTCCTCTTAATACTGGAGGATGTAGGCCTCTAGTCATATATATTGGGTGACTTAAATCTGAAAAATACATACTGGTCCTCTTAATACTGGAGCATACAATGATATATATATTTGGCAACTTAACGCTGGAAAACGGATACTGGTCCTCTCAATTCTCGAGCATATAGTCCTATATACCGGACAACTTTATGGGGAATACTACCACTTTTGAGTCCATTTTTTCATCAGTCAGCATCGTTTGAATTCAATTTGGTGGAAATCCACTTCCAGCGGAGCATTTGTTTTCGACAACAGTCTCACAATATTGTTTTTGTTACCAGGAATAATTGAAAACACGATTTGCATACTAAACTGCGGCTATCAAAACGAAACCATATATCGGTCCAAATGTTTACCACACCATGATGTACTAGTACCATTTATATCGGTACATCGTTGGCACCCATACATCTATCTCGACATTGGCGGTGAACAAAATGTTTACCAATTTATAGTGGACCATGTTGGTACCAATGCCGGACCATCATGGTTACAGCTTGGGGAAAACGTGTGTGTAACTTAAATCTAGAAAATACATACTGGCCCTTCTAATACTGGAGGGATATAGGCCCCTGGTCATATATATTTGGTAACTTAAATCTGGAAAATACATACTGGTCCTCCTAATACTGAAGGAAATAGGCCGCTAGTCATATATATTGGGTAACTTCAATCTGGAAAATACATACCGGTCCTAATACTGAAGGATATAGTCCTCTAGTCCTATATATTCGGTAACTTAAATCTGGAAAATACATACTGGTCCTAATACTGGAGGATAGGCCTCTAGTCATATATATTGGGTAACTTCAATCTGGAAAATACATACCCGTCCTCCTAATACTGGAGGATATAGGCCTCTAGTCCTATATATTGGGTAACTTGAACCTGGAAAATATATACCGCTCCTCCTAATACTGGAGGATATAGGCCTCTAGTCATATATATTGGGTGACTTAAATCTGAAAAATACATTATTATACATATAATTTTGTAATCCAATGAAAACCGTTTATTTGTACCACGTGTCGGTCCAGTACCAAGAACCGTATTGGATCCGCGAGCAAGTGCTATTGGACTCGTCAGAAAGTGTTATTGGACTCGTCAAGACTGCGTATTGGATTCTTTCAAAGGGGGGTATTAAACTCAGGTTATATGTACATGTCCCAGTGTCGTCACAGTGTCATCTGCTTCTGACAGTCGGTCAGACACTAGTGACAGCGATAGACAAGATGCTCGAATATATTATACATATTTTCCTGAATATTTTATGAAATAATTCTTCTAAATATAGTACTATTTATAACAAATGTAAATATTTTGGAAAAAAAACAGAAAATGAAAAATCAAAGCATAATATATATCATCCATTTAAAAATGTAATCGGCCTCAACACTCAATGTTTCGCCATTGAGTGTGTTGTACGCGGAAAGGAAAATGACGTCACTGCGTGACGTTGAGTGACGTAGCGACGCTCACGAATTTGAATGCTGCATCAATGGGATAACGTCACGGCTCGTGCTTAGCATACGTTGATGGAATGCACCACACGTGTACGCTTGTTGACACGGCCGTGGAAAAATAAACGGCATGCCATGCTGTTTATTTTCAAAGACCAAATCCTTCTATTTTCTCGTGAATGGTAGAAACAAGTTTAGTTTGTTGTGGTCAAGTGTGTTTCATTTTGTACCTATCGTAACATATGTCACTTTCGTGGAGTTTGAGAGACATCGATTTCAGCCTAGATTTGAGGCTGATTACATCTTTAAATGTATTCTTTAACTTGATTGTCATATTTCAAAAAAGCGAAATTAACAATCGAAGTATTCGTGTGTGTAGTTTTATGTAGTTATGCTTTGTAACTTTATCAGTAATAAACGAAAGTTTTAACTCTGTCATGGTTTTGTCTTTCGATGTATAATAAACAGGTCATTATACAATGTTGAATCCAATATGGAGCTTTTATTGTACTCGTCTATACGTTGGATTGAAAGTCCGTATTGGACTCGACGCCTGCGGCGTGTGTATCCCAGCGGCGTCTCGTCCAATACGGACTTTCAACCCAACGTAGACTCGTACAATGAAACTCCACACTGGATTCAACATTGTATAATAACCTCATATACTGGTCCTCTTAATACTGGAGGATAGGCCTCTAGTCATATATACTGGGTAACTTAAATCTGGAAAATACATACTGGTCCTCCTAATACTGCAGGAAATAGGCCTCTAGTCATATATATTGGGTGACTTAAATCTGAAAAATATATACTGGTCCTCTTAATACTGGAGGATATAGGCCTCTAGTCATATATATTGGGTGACTTAAATCTGAAAAATACATACTGGTCCTCTTAATACTGGAGCATACAATGATATATATATATGGCAACTTAATGCTGGAAAATGCATACTGGTCCTCTTAATTCTCGAGCATATAGTCCTATACACCGGACAACTTTATGGGGAATACTACCACTTTTGAGTCCATTTTTTCATCAATCAGCATCGTTTAAATTCAATTTGATGGATTTTGAAAATTTTGCGCAAAATTAAGCTGTAACGTTGTATTCGATCATTAAAATATTATTTTTTCCATTTCTCATGCTCGTGATGCCATATATACATCATGGTCCTCTTAATGCTGGCATATAATTAATGGTCCTCTTAATGCTGGTAATTAAGTGATGGTCCTCTTAATGCTGTGTTTGTGTATACAGGTTTTAAGCAGACCATATATTTTGTATATTTTATAATTTTAATAATTTTTCTTAAAGCTTGTAGTATGTTTCTCTCAAGATCCTAAATACATAGGAAAGGCAATCTGCCATCAGATAGAGGCCTTATTTAAAGATATGCAAAATGTCTACTTAATGCTGGATTTTAGGGTTGGTCCACCTAATACTGGCTCTAGCTTTATATATATATATATATATATATATATATTCAAAAAATATACTATACTGCTACCGACATGGTTTAGGCCTTTGCTGCTACCGACATATATCTGTAGAAAATAATCGTTCACAATTAATTTTTGGGAAATAGAAACGTTTCATCGACCTTATCTTTATAAAACATTCAAATTTAAAAAAAATGCTTAATTTTCACATATACGTTTTTCACTGGTAGCAGTAAAGTTTTGCAAAGTAAATCCATACTTTATTGCTACCACCCACATATATACAAAGTATGTGGGGATCTATACTGCTACCGCACAACATTTAACCATGAATGCTTCCAAAAGGATGTTATATTCACGTATTTCAAGCCCATACATATACTGACGTTAATATAATTCATAAGACAAATAACACTTATTTAAACTTATTTACAAGGTGTTTTTCATAGTGCCTATGAATATTTCAATTTATATGACGACAGCCGGAACATCAGAATGTCAACATACGGCACCTAAAGTGTCGGCCAAAATTTGGGAAAGAACCTTGTAGAAAAGTACCGTGATTTACCATGGTAACAATACAGCCAAATATTGTGTTGTTTACCCAGAGAAAAAGAGCATATCATATATGTTATTAAGAAAGGCAAACTATTCAGATTAGGCCTATCTATAGTTTGTTAACACAGACCATAATATGCTACCGGGAACATATGTCTATTGAGCAAAATCAATCTACACTGCTACCATGGAAATATACACACAGGCAAACACCAGATTATACTGCTACCGGGAACATATGTCCATAGAGCAAAGCTAACCTATACTGCTACCATGGAAATATTCAAATATAAATACACGGACAAACACGAGACTATACTGCTACCGGGAACATATGTCCATGGAGCAAAGCTAATCTATACTGCTACCATGGGAATATTCAAATACATATACACGGGCAAACACGAGACTATACTGTTACCGGGAACATATATCCATAGAGCAAAGCTAACCTATACTGCTACCATGGAAATATACACACAGGCAAACACCAGATTATACTGCTACCGGGAACATATGTCCATGGAGCAAAGCTAATCTATACTGCTACCATGGGAATATCAAATATATATACACGGGCAAACACGAGACTATACTGTTACCGGGATCATATGTCCATAGAGCAAAGCTAACCTATACTGCTAGCATGGAAATATACACACAACAAACACCAGATTATACTGCTACCGGGAACATATGTCCATAGAGCAAAGCTAACCTATACTGCTACCATGGAAATATTCAAATATAAATACACGGACAAACACGAGACTATACTGCTACCGGGAACATATGTCCATGGAGCAAAGCTAATCTATACTGCTACCATGGGAATATTCAAATACATATACACGGGCAAACACGAGACTATACTGTTACCGGGAACATATATCCATAGAGCAAAGTAACCTATACTGCTACCATGGAAATATACACACAGGCAAACACCAGATTATACTGCTACCGGGAACATATGTCCATGGAGCAAAGCTAAGCTATACTACTACCATGGGAATATCAAATATATATACACGGGCAAACACGAGACTATACTGTTACCGGGATCATATGTCCATAGAGCAAAGCTAACCTATACTGCTAGCATGGAAATATACACACAACAAACACCAGATTATACTGCTACCGGGAACGTTCGTAAAGTTAGACCGCGGTTCGCAGTTCGCAGTTCGTTATTCGAGGGGACCAGTCATTATTTCTTCAGACATGGAGAAAAACATCTGTATTTTCTTTATTATGAGTATTTTGAACTCCAAACTCTGCATAGTAAGAGAGAAAGTCCTGCATCATATGTTTTCATAATCATATTCCAAATCTGACTCCAGGGGGCGCTGCTAGGGGCGCTGTTATGAGTCTCTGGCTATCCGAATAGCGTTCTGGCCTACCTGAATAGCGGTCTACCTTGCCAGATCCGATAATACAAATGCTTCGAACTTGTAAATACGACTGTTCAGAGAGTATATCACGAGAACATGGAGTCTTCAGTTCCCATATCGGTCGCCAGGGAGCGCTACTATGAATGACCGTTTACATGTCGGTCTGAATAGCGGTCTGTCCTATCTGAATAGCGGTCTAGATCGCCAGAGACAATAATATAAACACTTCGAACTTATAAATAGGTATAATGATAGAGTATGTCATGGGCTACAAGCTGGAGTCTTCAGTCCCTACATCGGACGAGGGGGGGGGGGAGCGCTACTATGAATGACCGTTTACATGTCGGTCTGAATAGCGGTCTGTCCTATCTGAATAGCGGTCTAGATCGCCAGAGACAATAATATAAACACTTCGAATTTATAAATAGGTATAATGAGAGAGTATTTCATTGGCTACAAGTTGGAGTCTTCAGTCCCTACATCGGGCGCTAGGGGGCGCTACTACGAATGACCGTTTACATGCCGGTCTGAATAGTGGTCTGGCATATCCGAATAGCGGTCTAGATCGCCAGAGACAATAATATAATAACTTCGAACTTATAAATAGGTATAATGAGAGAGTATTCCATTGGCTACAAGTTGCAGTCTTCAGTCCCTACATCGGACGCTAGGGGGCGCTACTACGAATGACCGTTTACATGCCGGTCTGAATAGCGGTCTGACCTATCTGAATAGCGGTCTGGCCTATCTGAATAGCGGTCTAGCTTGTCAGAGAAGAAAATATAAATGGTTGGAACTTAAAAATAGGCATGTTCAGAGAGCATGCCATCGGCTAAGAGATGGGGTCTTCAGTTCTTTTATCGGGCGCCAGGGGGCGCTACTATGAATGGCCGTTTACATGTCGGTCTGAATAGCGATCTGTCCTATCTGAATAGCGGTCTAGATCGCCAGAGACAATAATATAATCACTTCGAACTCATAAATAGGTATAATGAGAGAGTATTTCATTGGCTACAAGTTGGAGTCTTAAGTTTATGGCAGCCACGGTTACCAGTTGCCTAATTATTTTGGAGTGTTTCTCAAGTTATTTGTTTAGCCACATATTGCATCTTTGGGGGACCATTTACTGTTTATGTCCCCCAAATCTTATTATACGATGACTTACGGATTTTAAAGGTTTCGAGGAATACTAAAGTGAAGATTCAGTTATTTTAACTTTTTGTTATATTTATGGGAGAGCTCGCGGGTTAACAGTTGTTGAATTATATTGACTGTTTCTAAAATTCTTGTGCATAGCCGCATATTGTATGTTTAGGCGACCGTTTACTGTATATGTCACCTAAATATTGCATGTTTAGGCGACCGTTTAATGTAGGTCTCCTAAATATTGCATATTTGGACGACCGTTTATATGTCACCTAAATATTGCATGTTTGGGCGACCGTTTGCTGTATATGTCACTTAAATATTGCATGTTTAGGCGACCGTTTAATGTATATGTCTCCTAAATATTGCATATTTGGACGACCGTTTATATGTCACCTAAATATTGCATGTTTGGGCGACCGTTTACTGTATATGTCACCTAAATATTGCATGTTTGAGTGAACCCAAAAATCATTATTACTTGTACATGTATATAATATTGAGGAAGATATTGAGGAGTTTGTATACAAGACGCTGATGTAGAATGTCTACGTTATAGGCAAGGGGGTGAATAATAGGCGTACGAGAGAGGGAGGTATCAGGAGGCCGTAAATGGGAATAAGACGGACATACATGTATCCAGGGATCGAAGGATAATTCGGGGAGGACGGCCGCGAATATTTGGAATGGGAACTGCGATAGGAGTTCTAGGTTAACGGAGCAGTGAACTAAATCTTGTACGATCATGTCGTGGGGTGCTAGAGAGGGGATCAGTGTATATATGACACTAGCCAGACGGGAACGGGACTGTAATCGCCGTTGAGCTACACCTTTAACTTGTTTATTGGCAATTTTTTTTTTGATCAATTAGCAGATTTTCACTCATTTTTCGCTCAAATTTTTTTCTGTCTCCGATTCGTTGCAAATTTGGTGTGGTAATAGTACGGACCTAGCGGATTACGAATCTGTGGTCAGAACTGACCTAGACCTGTAACACTTTTTTTCAAATAAATTTTTTTTACAAAGGGGTATGAAACTTTTGTCTCCGATCTGCCTAAGACCCAGTGACTGGAACATACTATATAGTATTTTCGAGGTCGCTTTTGTGTTAAATGCCGTCATTTACATCTGACGACGATACAGCTCACTAATCTCCAATATACGAGCTGTCACAGCGAAACAGCTCACCAAATACCAGTATACGAGTTGTCAGAGCATTTCCATCATAGCTCTCTAGATTTGTATCTAATACCGCTTATGCCGGTGCTAGGGGCCGTGTGGTCATATCATATCGTAGTTGCCACATGAACAGGTACAATAAAAGCGTACCTGAGATACAACACATATCACTAATCGTTAGATTCTTGGTATGTGCTTTAGAATAGGTTAACCAGAGGACTATTTTGTGAAGTCATGTGACGCAGTCAGTATGTCGGCACCTCTTCCCACTTCCCTTATATGTGTTGTAATTTTTTCCTGTATATGGCGAGATTCTGCTGGTGGACGTTTCGTCCCCGAGGCCCGCCCCTGTACAGACCTTTTGGTCTTTGATATATGTTGGCATTTTGTGGGAAGTTGATGCTGGGTCGACATCGGGCCTTACAGGCTAGTCTTTTGTGTTAAATACCGTCATTTACATCTGACGACGATACAGCTCACCAATCTTCAATGTACGAGTTGTCACAGCGAAACAGCTCACCAATTACCAGTATACGAGTTGTCAGAGCATTTCCATCATAGCTCTCTAGATTTATATCTAATACCGCTTATGGCGGTGCTAAGGGCAGTGTGGTCATATCAGCCAAGTTGCCACATGAACAGGTACAATAAAAGCGTACCTGAGATACAACACATATCACTAATCGTTAGATTCTTGGTATGTGCTTTAGAATAGGTTAACCAGAGGACTATTTTGTGAAGTCATGTGACGCAGTCAGTATGTCGGCACCTCTTCCCACTTCCCTTATATGTGTTGTAATTAGACAAATCGGAGACAAAATTACGAAAATGAGGTCAGTTTGGACCTTGACCAGTTTATTTTAAGTTGAAATTTTTTACCGAAAGTGACCACGTCGGAAGGGCCTGCCAGTGGTGACGTCAGTTTAATGTAGTGATGTAGAAATAAGAATGCTTATGTCAGATCTGATTTTAGTTACGTGTTGATGCACCCTAGAGGACGGTCTGGTTTCTTAATGTGAAACCTCGATGACATTTCACTCATCTATGCCAACACATCACTAAATGCAGGTCCGACATAAGCAATCTTATTTCTACGTAACTACAGTAAACTGCAAAACTGGCAGAGATGGCAGTAAAACGTCCAATCATTCCCCCAAGTTCTGAAGTTAGAAGTCAACTGGTTCAATAGTTCTTGAGGTATTGGTCGGAGAAGAAGTGTGTAACGGAATGGGTGATGGCGGCCATCTTGGATTACACAGGTAACTGAAAAGCAATCTCAACCGTCCTCTGACCAATGTGAAGCCACTCTCCAAGTCTGAAGTCGATCGGGTCAATCGTTGTCCAGTTATTTATGGAAGAGCTCGCGGGTTAACAGTTGAATTATACGGACTGTTTCTGAAAATTTTGTGCATAGCCGCATAGTGTTATGTTTGGGCGACCGTTTAATGTATCTGTCATCTAAATATTGCCTGTTTGGGCGACCGTTTACTGTAGGTCACCTAAATATAGCATGTTTAGGCGACCGTTTACTGTATTATGTCTCATAAGTATTGCATATTTGGGCGACCGTTTATATGTCACCTAAATATAGCATGTTTGGGCGACCGTTTACTCTATATGTCACCTAAATATTGCATGTTTGGGCGACCGTTTACTGTTTATGTCACCTAAATGACATCACGACTAATGGGTTATAAATGTTTCGATAAATGCTCGTGAAAAATTCTGTTCGTTTAGCTTTTGTTCCATTTATGGGAGCCGTGGGCAACAGTTGCCAAGTTTCACTCATCTCTGCTAGTGAAGACGTCAGTTTACTGTAGGGACATAGAAATAAGAATGCTTATGTCAGACCTGATTTTAGTTACGTGTTGATGACCCTAGAGGACAGTATTGTAATTTTTTAATGTGAAACCTCGGTGACATTTCAGGTCTGACATTAGCATTCTTATTTCTACGTCACTACAGTAAACTGTAAAACTGGCAATAAAACGTCCAATCATTCCCCAAGATTGAAGTCAATTGGTTCAATAGCTCTTGAGGTATTGATCGGAGAGGAAGTGTAATGGAATAGGTGATGGCGGCCATCTTGGATTACACAGGTAACTGAAAAGCACTCTCCAAGTCTGAAGTCGATCTGTTCAATCGTTGTCCAGTTTTTGGTCGAATAAGATCCAACTGCTGAAAATTCAAGATGACAAGTAACTGAAAAGCAATCCCAACTGTCCTCTCAACCCCAATGTCAAGTCATTCTCCATGTTAGAAGTTGATTGGTTAAGTAGTTCTCTAGCTATTGGTCAGGCAAGAAATGTGTAATGGAATGACTGATGGCAGGCATCTTCGATTACACAGATAACTAAAAAGCAATCCCAACTGTCCTCTCACCAATGTGAAGTGACTCTCCAATTTTGAAGTCGATGAGTTCAATCATTCTACCAACAATAAAGATCCAACTGCTGAAATCCAAGACGACTGATGGCAGCCATCTTGGATTACATAGGTACCTGAAAAGCAATCCCCAATCTTTGTACATTTATTGGTCAGACAATATCCAACTGCTGAAAATCCAAGAGGACTGATGGTGGCCATCTTGGATTACACAGGTAAATGAAAAGCAGTATGCTTCAACACTTATGGAAAAGTTGTAACTGCAGGATATCACCACTGCAGGTAATTTCCGGCAGAAAATAACTTCATATTTATGTTACACGGATAACACCTCCCAGATCTCGTAAAATAATGGATCAGTTGGAAATACTCCTATGCCTTGTTTTATGGATGTACACTTCCACTACAGCCACAACAACCAGTAACGAATACTTCCTTCATAACTGAAATGTATTTCAGAACTGCAGACACTATCATCTCTAATGTCTGGTACCTTTTCTGTAAATTTGGAGACATTTACTTGCCATATAGTGTATGCCTGCTTTAAAGGCTTCAGCTTACATGACGTCAGCTTACTTGATGTCCATACAAAGACCAAACCTGCTGACATATATACACCAAATTCTACACTGCTGCCTCATGTGACCTCACATTAGAGGCCTACAGGCTTGATAAGAAATGGGCGCTGAATTTCAATGGCGAGGAGAATCTGTTCATTCAGAAATGTCAATAGTTCTCAGTTACTATTACATCCTCATGTCCAAAAAAGTGATAAATGGTGGGATCGCAGAAATACTTCATTCCGTTCTGAATTAGATGCTGCTAATGTGGAGTTTTCAGACAGAAATCCAGACCAAAACATTTCTGGTATTGATGATCCTTAACCAGGCTTTCGCATACACTTTCTCAATGACCAGTGTCAACAATGTTAGACAAGGACATCTTATCAGCTATACTAACACCATTATAAACATCGATGGCACTGTCAAACTATCAATACAGTGATGTTACTTATAATGGCTCACTTTGACAGCGACAACTTGTTCTGTGACTTTGGTCCACAGCACCATTATCAATAAAAAGAAAAGTACACAAAGCATACACTTAATAAGGAATTCTTTATTCAGTTCAAAAACACTTTTTTATTTTGTTAGATACCCTTCACATAGTCATGGCCGAATTGTCAAAACTGATTCAGAGGAAATAATCTGCAAAAACATAATGTGCCTTTCGGGATACAATCATTTTTTCATGTCTATTTTTGATTCAGATCATTCCTCGTAAGCGTATAAAGCCTTCTTCAAGCAGGTTGAGGAAAGTAGAGTTAATAATTCTCCAAATTGGCTTAGCTATAATACATCTATTAACTAGAGCCTTAGGCACTGAACGGGGCTATTTAAATGTAAAATAGGCTGTTGGAATAATTCCACTAACCCTTTGATGTTCCATCCCATGGCGAAGAGCCATAATTGTAGTCTCACACTTTCCTCTCAACAAGGATCTCTAGTGCATTAGTGTAATTGCACACATATATATATAAAAAAAAAATAACTTCTGACCGCTGGGGCAGACATTTATTATGAAACGACCCTGATGAAATGATAAAATAATGTCTTCACTGCATGTTACCAATATTTGTAAAAATTTTCACTTTTTTCAGATAATAGAAAGCATATCCTTCAGCAGTAAATAAAAATATGAAGCTTCGCATCTGAAAACCCCTCGGCTCTGGGTACATTCATAATGTATTCAATTTGAACCAAGATGTCAGGAACACCAAGCAGTCAAGTCAGAAATATACAGATTATCAAAAATTTTGCAATTAGGAATGACCCCCAAGGTTTCCGTCCAATCAGAGAAACAGGTTTTCATTACATAAGTTTCTTGATGCATCAATGATGCATACCAAATTTTACATCGAGCATTTGAACGGTATCAGAGATAGAGATCATTAATGATTTCGCATAAATTAAAGATGGCCGCTCATTCTTCCCGCCACTCAAAGGAACTGATGTGGTTATTAATTGAAAGTCTCTTGATACATTGATGCTGTATACCAAGTTTCGTGTAGAACACTGAAATGGTATCAGATATATACATCATTAAAGATTTTGCATAAATTAAAGATGGCCACCAAGGTTTCCGTCCAATCAGAGAAACCGGAACTGTCATTTGTCGTAAGTCTCTTGATGCATCGATGATGTATACCAAATTTTACATCGAGCACTTGAACGGTATTAGAGAACGAGATCATTAATGATTTTGCATAAATTTTAGGAACTGATGTGGTTATTCATAATTTGCAAGTCTCTTGATACATCGATGCTGTATACCAAGTTTGGTATAGAACACTTAAATGATATCAGAGATATATATCATTAAAGTTTTTGCATAAATTATAGATGGCCGCCAAGGTTTTCGGTCAATCAGGTCCCAATTTAAATTATCTGTATGCATCGATGATGTATACCAACTTTCATATAAAACAATTGAATGGTAACAGAGATATGTACCATTATCGATTTTGCATAAATTAAAGATGGCCTCCAGGATTACCAGCTAATCAGAAAAGCCGGTTTGGTAATTCATTGAAAGTTGCTTGATGTATCGATGATGTATACCAACTTTCGTATTGAACAGTTGAATGGTTTCCGAGATATGGATCATTATCCATTTTGCATAAAATTAAAGATGGCTGCCAAGGTTTCCACACAATCAGGTTCCAATTCAATAAGCTTCTGGTCCTTGACTAGGTAAATAAGCATACCAAATTTGGAATTCTTCAGTGGAACCGTTTTCCGGATATCTCGTATAATTTGACAATATCCCATGACCAAATTGGCCAAGGGGTAAAAATGAGTATTGAGATACAATGTAAAATCCTCATGGTTAGACGGACTGGAGCTATGCTGGAATGCATCCTCTCATGGCATCATATTACATACATGTACCTCCTACTCACAGAACATCCCTAGTATATTACAGTTCTATTTGGTTATCTCCCCTGTCACCTTACATTTTCAAACACAGTGTGTCTGTGATATGCAGAGCTCTTTCTATAGATCAGGGGGAAATGCTTGCAACATTCCATGAATATTTCAGAAGCAGAATGGAAAGAAAACATTTCTGAATACAGGAAAATTAATACGTAAATGATTTGACCACCACTGGATTTTAGAAACTTACCATAAAAAGATAATGCAGAGGGTCATGAGGGGTAAGCTTAAATGGTGAAAATTCCAAACTGTAACATAATCACGAAAATGTAAACGAATACAGGCAAAGTGAAATATCCCAGTGTTTTCTACAATGAATTACACTTGTACTGGTATTATTTAATACTAAATTACTGCCAAAACACGCTTTCTAAAGAAAATGAGTTAGTCCCACAAAATCACTCAACATGCGCCTCTCAAAATCTGTGGTTTAGCAGACGACATATTTCGAGCACGAAAGTAGTGCCACTGGAAAATGAACGAAAACATGCATAAAATTAGATAAATGGAAATGTAACTTAAACATATCAGACCTGCAACTATACATGAACATTAAAAACACAGAAACCTGGACACTCTAAAGAAGGAAGTTTCAGACCTCTTTCTTGTCGTGTAAGAACTATCTTTTGCTGTGTTAGCAAGACACAGAGCCGGTGCTCAAATTTTTTCTGACTATAAGACAGGCCCGTTAGTCCCGTATAAGTCCCTACGGGACTACATCGCTCCTTGAAAAGTACCAATTTATATTACATCTGGGGAAATGTCGACTGTTCTAAGCCAAAAGCCTCAACCCGGTTTATATTATATCAGTTGTTACAGATATACGAGACTCATTGAAAGACAAAACTTAATGCCTCTATTAAACTTGAAATGTACAGATCCATAAAAGACAGTTTTAGTACAGAAGAAAATCTTTTGTCAATTAATAATAACACAGCAAGGAAGCAATCAGAGACACTGCCCCGCCCTTGTTCTGTATTGGTCGGTGGAGGCCTAATTTGGATAATTATAAAAATTCTGTTTCATTCACTTTTTTCGCCATGCCTCGCATAATACATATTCCAAGTGTCCAATTCACAAAGATTTCAAGAACAAAAGGGCCATAACTCTTGAAAATATACGCGAAACGCGAAGAAACTTCATGCTGCACAGCTACAGGGCACTAACCACATATCCTGCAAATTCCACACTTGTCCATACAATATTAACCGAGATCCAGCCTGGACAAGTCCCAATTCACAAAGACTTGAAGAACAAAGAACCATAACTCTTGAAAATATATGCAAAACACGGAGAAACTTCACGCTGCACAACTACAGGGCACTGATCACATATCATGCAAATTTCATACTTGTCCATACAATATTAACCAACATTCAGCCCGGATAAGTCCCATTCACAGAGATTTCAGAAAAAGGGCCATAACTCTTGAAAATTATACCGGAACTCGGAAAAACACTGCACAACTACGAGGCACTGGCCACATTCCATGAAAGTTTCAATCCTGTCCATCAAATATTAACCGAGATATCGCGCGGACAAGAAACTCAGACGGATGGATGGACAGACGGACAAAGCGATCGCTATATGCCCCCTCTAATTAGAGCGAAACAGTGCGGGACTCGCAGCGAAGCACACGTGACGGTCTTTTGCGCACAAAAAGCCAATCAGTGACGAGGCGTGCTAATTAACCAATCACTAATCACTCATTAACATATCAATTAGCGAGACAAACTCTAGTTCAAAGAGAGGAGCCGCGTTTCATATCCCTCTATACTCGTCCCAGATATGATGCTTAAATATCAACTTTCAGTGTTTAACATAATTTTTCAACTGAACTACACACTTTGGGAGTTCACCACTGCAATTCGTCCATACGCTTCTGGGTTCTGGCTCTTTGTTTGTATTTTTCATTCATCACTTTCGTCTTTATAGTGACAAATGAGATATGAGACAACGCAGGGTGGTCTTTTATGAAGTCTTCGATTTCTTTCTTGCCGGGGAAGCGAGTGATCTCATCTGAGATATAGTCTTTGAAATACTTCTTCACGGAATTCTCCTCGGCCTCCCTCCACTGAAAGTATGCTCTACCTGTAAAAAATAAAAGAGGCAAAAAAACATAGAGCATGCAAAATCCTGTGACCTGCCAACTCTGAAACACCAGTTCGAACTTGGGTCGGCGCCGTGTTCGTAAAGACAATTGGTTTTTAAATGCTTCAACAAAGTACAAAGACATTGCCGGACTACTATAATGTGAAATAGGCAAGGCCTAGAAGCGAACGCAGATAGAAAATCTGCAAGTTAGGAGCTGAACAGGCTCTAAATTTTAACAGGCTCTAAATATCTACTAAAATGAGGAAATACATAAGCTCAGTTAAATATAATTGTGATTGTGTACCGGTATAGCATTTTCCAAATTAGTGGACATTTCCAAATGATTTATTACATTTATATCTCTTTTGTCGTTACCATGGATAAAATGTCGGACAATAATGTATGCCATTTCAGCCTCTTTCATGCATATTTCACAAAGATGCACAAATCCATGCAAAGCATGGCAGGATTTATAAGAAGGAGTACCAGCAGTTAATTTCAATAATATGGACATCATGAATTTCTTATTGACAATGTTGTGTTGGAGCTGCATTTTTTTTTTAGATTCCAAGGCATGAAACAATACGCATGTTTCGAGTTGTGACGTGACGTCGTCTGAGTGACGTCCCTTTGCACGGCGACGTAATTTGGCAAAACGGTAGAGCTAATCACTTTTCCTTTAACATTGTGGGATGTACAGATTACTTAATTCAAGGACGATTTCAGTTGTAAAACAGTTGTTAGGCTGTCATGGCCTTGGTAACGGAATATTATTGTGAAAGAAATAACACTGCGTGACCTCACACATGCTATATTGGTTCCACCCCATGTTTAGAGACAGGCAATTAGACCTACCGTTTCGCCCAATGATGTCGCTGCGCAAAGGGACGTCACTCAGACGACGTAACGTGGTAACTTGAAACATGCGTAATACCGTCATCCAGCGATTGTCATTAATTTGTGCGCCTAAAGTCTTGTCGATGTTTGTCAAAAATTGAATATTTAATAGTCAAATAGGTTACAGGCATTGTGTAGGCATCAGTTACTGATACACTGGTATATACGACGCCCCACATATCCCAGACACACAAGGGTCTCAAAGGGGTCCCTTACTGCTGTCATGGCAACAAAATATGTTGTTTTATTTCTTCTTTTTGGGGGTTTGACCCTGAAAACCCTCACCTTGTGCGTGATGGAAGGGTTCTGTAAACACATGGCAAAGAAACAAGAATAAATGCCCAGTGGCCCAGGCTCGTCCAGGGCTTAACAAAAGAAAAGAAAAAAGTCACAGTACAGGTTTTTCGGGGCTTTCATTTTCGAGTGTGGGAGTGTTTCTGACCAGACGAGTGACATCACTCGAAAATGACAGATTTTCAGCAAGCATGTGGATGAAAGGCATTTTCTGATGATGACATATATCGCACTGCATTGACACCATATATCGGGTTATCACTTGGCACACGACATGTCGGAACGCGACATTTCGGCATTCTTGTAGGTGTCATTTTCAGTCAAATTGGATCAAGTTAGCCAAAGCATTAGAAAAGACAAATACAGGTGTATGTTACATTGTCATTATTAGGCTTATAATACGTAAAATACCAAGTGTAACAGTCCGGATCAGTATTCCATTGCAGATTATACATGTACCATAAAAGTGACATCTCACTCAGCATGAAAACATACATGTACATGTACCAGGCCTTGCATTCTAGAAATAAGACGGGGCTGATCAATAGGCCCCGTCTTGCAGGGTCACGGGGCTGATTTTTGGCCATCGGGGCTGATTTCAAATTTCACCACACGACAATGTATTATTGGTCATATTATATCAACCAAACCTTTGTTTGGAAATAAATTTTATTTTGATGTCCAGTACTCCTGTCCCATATACATGTACAATGCTCTACAAAGTATTCTTGATTGTACATGTACAACATTCCCACCCACTTGAACATATTCTCCCAGGACATATATCCCCCCCCCCAACATATTCCCCTATATTTTCAGATATTCAAAAGATCTTATCACCAAAAAGATAAAGGGAGGGGGGGAATGAATACCCTCCATGTTGGAATTTTTGCAAATATCCAGCAAATCTTGATATTTCAACGACTTCTGCTGAAACCAGTTATTGTACTGATATTGTAGAAATAATAATTGCCAATAATGTGTTTTGACTGCTGTTTTCAATTACCACCAAAACGAGTATCGTTTTAATTTATTAACTTGATATGCAAAACAATATATTCCAAGGATTTCCCTCCAGGAATGATGAAATTTCCCTGTAGAATTTCAAAGAGTTTTAGTGAAAAATACGAAATTCCATGTGGAATTCCAGTGCCTTCCATAGGGGGAGTGCACTTGTTTTCTGAAAAAGTCCGAAGGAAAAAATTGACATATACAACATAAAATAAAATGGGAAATTAATTTGAACATCATGGAGATCTGTACCAGTGCCTATCTAATTCGAGCAATTTGAGAAACGAGACGGGATAATACAACGATTTGAACACGCCATTTCTTGAAAAATGAAGAATTATTACTTGCTTGAATCTTGGGGGTTTATTGCAATTCTCTTAGACAAGGGTATCCCAGCAGCTTTTGCGGCGCTCCCTGACAACTACCGCGTGGGCTAAAGAAAAGCATAGCGATGTATTCACTTAGCACAGGCAGACAGCGCTTCTCGCCGTTAAATCGTATTTCCTCGACGTTTGCGGCTGGTAATCGTTTGGAATCGATAAGATATTATTAATAAGGTAACATTTAACAGCTGAAAGGATCAATTGTGTGGTAAAGACCCCAGGAAAGAGTAATAAACAGCTCTAAATAACCCACAACAGTGAGCTACAGGGCGCTTACCCAACCGTTAAAATCCTGGGGTTAACACAGCGGCAACACCGTTATTGTCGGCATATAGCACGGATAATCTGTTTTAATTTCCCCCCATAAAGCTGTTAATTATCCATATTCAATGATTGACTTATTAAATGATTGACTTATTGATCATGAAATGGTAAATAACGCAGATATATACTTATAGCAAAATTCCTTCACCGTTATGGCTAGTCTGTGTTACTGTTTTTTTTTCTTCTGCTTTTATAAGGCTGTTAATTATCCAGATTTAAAGATTGACTTAATGATCAGGAAATGGTAAATAACGCAGATATATACTTGTTTTAGCAAAATTCCTTCGGTTATATATAAACTGAGTTTTCATGACAATCTCAGACCATATTTACAACTAGCACGATGAGTTACGAATATTCAGATAATCTGCCGTTTGTTAGCTGTACAGTCATGAACACAACACGCCTTTGGCATTCTGACTATATTAGCATCACCTGTTTCTCTTAAGTTTGAAGTTTGAATGACTCGGATACTGATGACGGGTTATATAAAGACTGATTGATTAATGGATTGTACTATATACAAGTCAATGAAATAATCACTGTAACTGAGAATTACTCATCACAGTGTCAACATGACAAAGAAACACACGTAAGACTAAAGATCAAATATAAAATTGATTGATTGACTGTTTATACAGAAAATTTACCATACGGTTATAAGCCACGGATACAGACTCCTCCATGCTGATGTTAATTCCTAGCAGGCAAAAACAGGACCATATCATAACTATTGTGAGGCATCACTCAGTGGGGGTGTGTGAATCACACATCTTAACCAAATAATTTAAGCTTTCTATCCAATTAGTTCAACATTATTGACGTTTTTTGTTCATATTTATGGATGATCCGCATAAGGCCCAACATAGTAAATGTGCCCGGTTTGGAGGTATGTTTCCAGTATCTGCTCACTGTACCGTAACAATGGGGAGATAATCCCACGTGGAATATGATACTGGAGATTGGTACATGTACATGATATATGGTGTGGTGGATGGGTGCAGTCATTGCAGCATGAAATAATGCTAGCTGAAAATTTCAGCATATGGGGTAGGGTGAGGCTTAGTTTCGGAGATACAGGGTGGGGCTCTGTTCCAGGGATTTGGGGGAGGGGGGAGGGAGGGGAGTATATGCCTAAGGTGAGTGGATGGGTGCAGTCAATGCAACAGCATATGGGGTCGGGTGAGGCTTAGTTATGGATATACAGGGCGGGGCTGTTCCGGGGGGGGGAGGATATACCCCCAGGGTGTAGTGGATGGGTGCAGTCAATGCAGCCTCAGGTACGCTAGGCTTATTTTTTGCGAGATACAGGGTAGAGCTCAAACTTTAATGAAAGTGCTTATAGTACTGACGTCGGGTTTCCTTTGATGTGGGCAAGGCATATGAAGCAGATTAGTCTAAGCATGGAGGTATAAATCAAAAGGAGACACAGATTGGGGTGATGAAAGTGTTCAATGTACGATGCCGACACAGCAGGGTATAGCGGATTAACCTGAGGGATTATCGCTGGCTCGGCCATGTCCGCCGTTGATTCGGTAGCAGTCGATTTCAGGCGCATGCGATTTCGACCTATTAAGCGTTGTGTATTCGAAGAGGCTATTGCCAATTAACCCCCCGTTGCGTTGATCACCATCAGGCGTAGTTTGTGTAAAAAAAGTTTTTGAAGTTTTGAAGAGACTTAGATCACTTGAATTACATATAATATTTATCAACATGAGAAGTTCCAGGAGTAGAAAACAAGATTTTGTAACGGAGCGTACACGTACCCGGTTAATGATTTTTGCAAATTGCAAGAAGTAGGCCTACTTGTCCGTAAGAATGTGTTTTATTTGATGACTGATTCTCAGCTTCAAGACAGACGGTTTATTTTAAAGCATGATAAATAAAAACTACAACTTACAATTATATTTCAAGTTACTTTGGAAACACGCGAAAATTGCGCCGTAAGACTGCGTTGTATCTTGAGTAGATTGCTTTCAGAATTCCGTCGCCAAGTTATGAGACGTACGAAAGAAATTCTCCACTTTTATAACGAATATTTTTGGTATAACATCTCACTCGGGCAGATTCTCAAGCGATGCGTTAATTAACATTTCCTGTTTCCAAAGAATTAAGGAAACTATGTTATTGATTATTGATACCGTGCTGGGTATTCATTAATATTTATCCATTAAACTGATGTTAAATATCGCTAGTCTGGCTTTAAATATAAAAAAGTGTTCTTTTCCCATTGTGAGGAACACCGCATGTATATATTTTTCGTGGTATTTACAATAATTTGTCCTGGCGTGAGTAATATCTTTTTCTTGATTATAAATACCTGCAATCGCAATCTTCTAACGGCAAAACAATAACATTCAATGGGCCTGTTATAATCTCAGAAGCGACCGTTAAACGATCGCACTGCCAATTGTGTATTCGCGGATTACTCACCGAGCAATCAGCTCCTACGGGGGTATACACAAACGGACGCCGGGTCATTACTTAATAGCTTTCTTGAAGCATCAAATACAGAGAAAACGCCGAAGTAATGCTTACTAAATCCCATTTTATTCAAATTGAGGTAAAGCCTCCCGGAAATGCTAAACACGAGGATATAGATCTGTTTACGATCTTTAACATAAGCATAACTTTTTCCCGATTTGAAATGCGGAAAGTGGGTTATTTTGTCATTAAAACTGTGCAATTTTCATATTTTGACAGAAGTCACCATGTATTTCAAATGGAGAAATATGTATATTTTCAATCGCTAATTTTGCACGAACGGGATAAGCCTCCCGTAAGAACTATAGATTTTCCGATTCCCTATAGTAATAGCTACTCGCTCACATTTTTGGGTCATGTTTGGAAATGCGGAAGTTAGCATAAAAGGAGAAAATACAATATAGATGGAGAAATGACAGCCTGTTTTCAAAGTCCCGTAGCTCAGCACCAATAAGACACACAGCCATGACTCAAATATTGTGATAAGGGAAATTATTTCAAATAAATAAACATGACATATGCGCATAATTTTCACTTGGTGATTTTAATTTGTGGGGACTGCGCATGATGACACCTCACTTCCGGCCATTTCTAATTTAACAGAACGGAGTCGCAGGATCAGAGAGCGGCATCGTACATTGAACATGAAAGAGACGCAGCCCAGCTGGACGGCTATTCAAAACACAAAAGCTCAGCGGGCGTGAGCGCTGGCCAGTCAGTCCTGGCTTGTGGAACACTGTCTCCTTTTGATTTATACCTCCATGGTCTAAGTTACTTCTGTTCTTGGGAGTCAAGGCTTCTTCATCAGCTGGTCATAATTCCCATTGGATGGTAACATTGGAAAATAGCAAAGAATCGTCATATTTATGAAATCATATATTCGTGACAGCTAATCTTTAGAGAATTTCAGTTTTATTAATTTTCTCATGAATTCCAACGGAGGTATTACAAACAAGAGCCCAAGGGGCTTCAATATACGCCCGTATATCTGGTATTACATTGGTTCAAATTTCAAGGTTGTTTAATAGCCTTGATTCCAATTGATCAGAGAAAGGTCTACAATTTTTTGCTTATGAGAATGTAACATATATCACATCTTACATTGAATGATAAACTAAAATGAGCTTAACTCTTGGTAACTGGTTGACCTTGCAGCAAGAGCTGAGAGCTCACATATCCCACACTGAAATCGACAATAGTCAAACACAAGAAAATAGTAGTTTTTCTGCAAATGGATTCCTTTCAGACAAGAGAATTTTTCATGAAGGAAGAAGAAAGTGATGAAGTAAACCTTTGTTCTTGAGTTAATAAACAGGTGTGAAGTTCATAAAGGACTCCTTTCCCCGTTAAATTAGTAAATGTATGGTTTTTATTTCACAACAGTTTAACTAAATGAAGCGTTTCAAACATGGGAGACAACTCCACAGGACAATATCATATAAATGCAGGGGAAAGACTTTTGAATATTCCAACAATATTCCAACACATTTAGTCAGCTAAGCTTGATTCAGTTTTGGGGGACTGCGACCTAGAACTTTGACAAATTGATCTCATATGTATGGCTCCACTTTACCATGCGAGTAAGGTATACTCAAAGTTTGGTACCAATCCATACCTTGAAACTAGAGCTATCGCATGGACAACAAATGTTAATGGATGAATGGACAGAACGCAACATCGCATTACATGACCTCGTCTTCGACAGGCATATATGAAAATGTGACTTTTAATGATTTCTTGATTTTGGGGTCACAGTGACCTTGACCTTTGAACTTGGCCTAAATTTTGGTACATGACAAACCGTCTCCCCTCAATTTCTCAATGGACACAAAAAATCATGATTTTAACAATTTCACGATTTGGGGGTCACAGTGACCTTGACCTTTGACCTTGACCTACATTTTGGTATGTGACACATAGTGTGTCCTTAATGTATCTACTGACACATTATTGTAGCTATTCATGTGAACACATTGAATGACATGACCACACGACCCCCAGCACAAAACCATGATGTAAAATGAGACCCAATACCTTCTAAATCCAACAATATAGCTTTTGCTTCTGAAGGGAATATCGAACTTTTACCTGGTAGTCAGTTTTAGTTTTGGAACTAAAGATAGTAGCACATGCTACTCTCTCACCATCTTTAGAACCATCTGTATAAATAGCCTGATGCGATCTGTATTTCTCTCTCAGTAGACCAAATTCTTGTGTATACAACAGCTGACTCGTGTCTGCATTTTTATATTTCGTTAGAGAAATATCTACTTCTGGTTGAGCAAACTGCCATGGTGGAATTGGTTAGAGCTTGTTAGGTAAAATTTGACTAAGCTTAATACCAAACCGATTTCTCCCAAATGACCTAAAGTACAGTCTTCATTAATAGATTAAACAGATCTAAATTAGGTGCTTGATAAAAAGACTCTATTGCAATCTTAAAATCTATACAGCTACATGCGAACTTTCCTTAAGCGACAAAACTAAATTGTTTTTATGTACATGATTTGTCAGATACATTTTGTTGGTATCAAGTCAGTTTTATGTTTGCAAATTCCATATCAAAAAGAAATTATGAAGTGATTTGTAACACTACATCTGCATGATGTATATATAAATGATCATATTGAGTGTGACTGTACATATATATGATCATGCTGGGTTAATTCTAAGTATTTCAACAAAACAAGGCAATAACAAGGAGATAAAAAGAATCTAAAAATCTATACAGTCGATCAGAATGTTTCACTGTGAGTTCTTCGTGACATTGAGTACACCTTGGACTGGTTCCCTTTTCTGGTCAGAGCGTATATTTAATAAAAAAGAGTCAGTCCCAAGGTGTGTTCCATGCCACGAAGATCTCATGGTGAAACATATTCTTATCGACTGCGTGAATTTTAAGATTGTATATAAGAGATGCGTTTATCGAGCGACTAATTTGGAAGATCTTTTTAGTCGGGAGAGGAAGGACTGCATCTTGGGTTATTTGAGAGAAATCGGTTTGTTGCATAAGTTTTAACGTGTGTATGTTTTAATGTGTTGGATTACTAAGTTATTGGCTTGAGTACTTATAATTTTGTTTGATCGTCGCTATATATCTGTAATATTGCTGAACGCGACATTAAACCTTATTTCTCTTTCTTTCTCGGAGCGTGTTGAGTCTATAATTATATCCGTTGCTGCTTCCCTGAAAACTTAGGTGATATTAAACGCGGTGTAAATCGATTTACACCGCGGATTTTCGCACTAAGGGCCTACTATAATCTTCGTCTTCGAAAAAGAGGTTGAAGAGGAGTCGGACGTGTGCGGCAAATTGATCCTCATCGCCATCGTCTCCATCGCCTCAACGGTTCTTTGGAAGGTACTAACACCGACGATATTACATCCTTCTTACACGCCTCACCGAGGACCACGTCATGCACTAAGAAACACCTCGAAACAGACACACAGGCGTTCACTCGAACTGAACTTGAGATTTTACACCATCCCCAACATTGATCATATCTATTTCGTGCTCAGTTATGTTCAGAAACCACTAAAAAATCGCCTTAATTAATTTGTGGTAAATTGGCTGAGCACATCTTGAGAAAACTATGCTTCCTAACATTCGCCGCCATAAATGACACACCACACCAGATAGCCGGACCTTTCCGCTCAAACATATATAATATTGAGTGTACATTCCCCACCATATATATATTTTTTTTCGAGACGAGACCGCTGGAGATAAAGTTATCCCGCCCGACACAAATACGGCAAATTTCGGAGGTGGCCAATCAAACTGGCCCAGATTTTTTCGACAGTCAGATACAAATCAATTCAAACTAATTGACCTGGGAGACATTATATAGGTTGACCGGCTGAGTACTCACTCTCGCCCGGCAAGACAGATGTTATTTAGAGAATCGATGTAAGCCCGAATCCCTGAAGTATGACATGTCCGTCGATTGAATAACTCGAGGGCATTCAACCAACAATATTAGGATTTCAGTTGACTCCCTCACGATTAAAGCGACAATACTGCCTTGAAGGAAGAACTATAAGCTCTTACAAGTTTTGACGGTGTATATATTTGATGTGATCTTCCAAGATTTGTTCGTATTTTCTTGATCTCATATGATGCCACATCGTAATCCCAGAAGTACTGCATCTTTTCGCATATTGATGGCAGGCACGAGACTGAAGGTCAAGTTCACGCTCAGGCGTTTTTTCAGCAACGAGTCAGTGACGTCGCTTGGTGGTGTAAATGACAATTTTAGCGCATGTATACTGTAAGAACTGTATACAATAAAGCGTCCCAAGCGTTGTTGGCTCTCGTAAAAAAATCTGCCCTTCCGACTCAAGCCTGGCGTGAATATGCGGTACTTCTGAAATTAGGTGGCGGCTTATTGCAATCGAATGTACAGGTAACGGAAAGGAGTGATGAGAGGTGGTTGGAAATGGAGGGTGGAGAATACTGCATATATATATATATCCCTTTGCTCTTGCAAGCCTTTTCGTTTGCCAACTAAAGCCTCCACCACCCTGTGTAACGCCTGATCATGAGTGTGCTTAATGAACCAATGCCTGTCAGAGCGAGTTAGGAAACAAAGTAAATGAAATGTTCCGAGAAGAATCTATAGATCACGAATGTATTTTGTCCCCTGAAATAACCATCAATAGTGATTTTAAATTCGATAAAAGATGCGAGTCGTACAAAAACCCTATAACCATGATAACGATGCTTTTTATATGAGGTTCAGGCGGAGGAAACCGACTCGATTTTTCCAGAAAGTGCCTCATCGATATCGAGGTCAATAGGACAACAAATAAATCTACATCCCTAGTTTAATCGAAAAAGACATGAGATAAATGTACCAATTATCATTTGTGTCTTTTCTCCTGTTTGAAGAAGGTCCATTAATCTATATGGTCAACTCTCCTGGAATAACTTAAATATATTGATTCTAACTCGGGTAAATGATCGTCATTCCCCGTGAGGGCAAACGTGCTAGCCACGAATTCCCACGCGGATCACCATACATTTCTTGCACTGCGACTTGACTGGGCCGTAACCAGAAGCTAGTCAAAACATATAATTCTTGCCGTCCGAAGCCAGCTTGCTGTACGTTTGTTTTTCTTAATTTTCTTAGAATTATCAGTGGAATCAATCAACTGAATTGGCAGGAAAGTTTCTCCCATGCTTCATACCCTTATGGTTGATTTTTGTTTTATCAAAGATTTGCTTGAATGCATAATCAATTGCTTTCATTCCAAAAGAAGATCGGTACTCGCTTCCTATGAACACCGCCGTTTGGGAGCGCTGTGTGTTAATTTGTGTCCAAAACATTTCCTTCCATTTACTCCCATGCACCTACTGAACGATTTATCTGCTTCGGGTAATATCTATCTCATGATCGTCAATGGTGAAACTTCGCTGGATTTGAAATAACCTATTACACGCAACATTGAAAGTCTGACAGGAAGTCACAGACAAAAAAACAGACGGTATATTTCTAAAACATCACAAAAACCAAAAGTGACCCATGTGATAATTTTATTCCAGTCACGTATTTATTGTAGCTATTCATGTGAACACATTGAATGACATGACCACACGACCCCCAGCACAAAACCATGATGTAAAATGAGACCTTAATCGCAAGGATGACAATTTTAACCGTCCTCTGTAGGTTGGACAAGGCTCTCTTTTGAAGAATTCAACCCGGACAATTTAGGACGAAGATGAACTTTTACTGCCATATAGAGAGTGGAAAGAGAATTATTTTGCTATTTTTCGATTTCGGGAATCTCTTTTGTTCAAACAGTATAAAGATAACCGAATTACTATCAATACCCATCGCTGAGATGAATTGATAACTGCGCGACATCTGGCTTCGAATATGCACGTTTAACTGAATGTAAGCATAACAACGTTCAGCGTATTTCACAACTTTTACTTTTGAAAGAGAGAGAGAGAATGAGAAATTAGATTTAACATCACGTTCAGCGATATAGCGTTGATCAAATACAATTGTATCTACGTCGACAAGCTAGTCAACAATATAACGTCAGTCTAAAAATGATAAATGCAACACATTAAATAACTGGTACATACAAATTGGTCCAACAAGCCGACTTCTCTCAAATAACGACTTCTCTCATTCGACTAAAAAGATCCTGTTAACTAGTTGCACAGTAAAAGGAATCTTTTACAACCTTGAACCGTGAATTTCCCGTGACATGGAATACACATCGGGCTGTTTCAGTTTTTGATAAATGCTCGTGCCCCAGGCGCGGATGACCGATTCTGCAACGCCTGATCGAAGCGCTTCTGATTGCTAAGATGAGTATAACCTATAGTTTTTTAATCCATAAAGATTGAACCAGCTTTCAGAAATCTGATTAGGAAAAAAATTCTACGAAAGTGCTATTTCGGGGGATTTCATTGAGGAACTTGTAGATATTTGGTGAGGGGGCAAAAGACCTATTTTCGTGCCGTGATATAAACTATATATTCTTTAACTAATTGTAGTCCCAACCACCGTCCGCATCCTTTGATATATTTGCATAGCAAAATGTGTACCGAAAACAGATACAAAGAAGTCGAATCGGAATTGAGTTTGAGGAATTCATGAACTATATATAAGACTTGGCTTACAGATTCCAAACCCGTTTGATTCCGGACGGAGAAGAGACACACTAATCAGATCCAATTCACATCACACTAATTGATCCGGAAGAAACTATTGGCTGACCGACTGAATGCTTACTCTCGTCCTACAAGTGAAGTGTTATTAGAGAACGGGAGTGATGAGTTGAATCCCTGAAGCAATTACAGACAATGTTCGTCGATTAAATTAAATGGAAAAACGTCTGAGAACATTCCAATACTCAGAGGGGATTGAATCAACAATGCCAATTGATGCTGCATCGAATAACTCTATATTGTGTTTTAGATTAAGCGATTGTTTCGGCTCGTGTGTCCGTATAACTTCGAACCTGACAACTTTAGTCAGGGAATGAACTAGACCATTAACAGATACATTCGCTGTAAATATAATGATATACTGAATACAATTTGTTATATATAGAGAGAATTGAGGTTTAATATCGCGTTCAGTAATATTTCAGCCATATAGCGACGATCAAACAAAATTTTAAGTATTCTAACAAACCCAGCAGTCCAGAAGTAATCATCATGATCAACACTAAAAGACATGCTCATACATTAAAACTGATGCAACAAACCGATTTCTTTCAAATAACGTAAAATATAGTCTTCTTTTGCCCGACTAAAAAAAACTAAACATGTAGCTGCTTGATGAAAATAATCTTTTTTAGTGAATGTTCGTGAGTTAATCGTGTTTGGCCGATTCTACATCGCCTGATCATGGCCTGATCGAACGTTTCTGGCTGTTCAGATGGGTATATCCTATGGGTTTTTCGGACCCCTGAAGTTTGTTATTATTCACAGCATCGCGTAAATATAGAAGGTCTGAAATCGCTATATGGGATTCCAACAGGATCAACCTCATTACCTAGGGATGCCGTAACCATCAGCCTCAGTATTACCTTTGGTGCCAACCTGACTAGGCAACCAACAAAACACAATATCAATCTGTTGATCACATTTAGTCATATAATTGTAGCTGAATTTCAAGATGGTCCTGAGTTGACAAAACCATAGTCTCAGTGATATAGTGTCAACATCCGAACAACCCTACTGTTCGTACTCTCTAGAGGATAGACGGTATTCATATATGCTGCGTGCCTTAGCTAATATACCAGGGAAGGCAAGAAGCTTAATATCCAGTGTTTGCAGGGTAACATAACTGTAAACGCAAAGTGGTTGGTAGAAAAAGATGGCGTGACATCAAGTCATATGACTCCACAGGACAATATTCTGCTTGAGTATCCAAAAATATCACATGGTCCAGAAATGATCCATGTGATGATTTGTATCTCAGCCACGCTTTTGTTGTAGCTGTTCATGTTGACATTTGAATGACATACCTACACGACCCCTAGCACCGGCTTGATCGGTATCAGATACAAATAGCCTAGAGAATGATGTATTAGCCCTTCCAAGCCAGCTAATGGAAAGAGATGAACAGATGAACAGTTATATAGAAGAAATGGCCCAAATTGGACAACTATTAGTAGAATATAGTCATAGTCATATAGTCATAAGTCTGTGAGGCCTAACACGTTAAACATAGTCACGAACTAGGTTCACAACGATTTGTACCGACGGCAAGCCTCGGGGACGAAACGTCCATCAGTAGAATCTCACTATATGCAGATAACAATTGATCACAACATATATACATGAATGTGATAGGGAAAAGAGCCGACGTACTGACATGAAGTCATATGACCCCACAGGACAATATTCTGCTTGCGTATACAAAACCCCACATGGTCCAGAAATGATCCATGCGATGATTTGTTCCTATGATGTAAGCTCTCATTTGCAAATTGTCCGGTAATGAGTGAGTCCATCCGAATCCTTTTTCCGGCAAAATAAGGAGAACCGTTGATATTAGAACCTTGATTTTTGGCATAAACGTGCATTGGGGGACTGTTACCAGCAAGTTCGGAGCTGACCTACTTTTGATGAAAATTTGACCTACTTAGGTGACCTAGACACCTCGAAATTGGCAAAAACATGTCCCAATGCATCCTACGACCATGGAAATGGTCAGTCTTAGGTCAAAGTACACACTTAAATTGAAGTGATATGCAAAAGATGGGAAAAATTGACGTCTGACGACTAAAAAGCAACCATATGAATCTACAGAAAATTATTCGACACCTAACATTCAGACCCAAGAATACGGTGGATTCTCGGACGTAGACTTGGTATCCCAGCCGCGCTTTTTATTGCAATGTTCATGTGGAGACTATGAAATATCCACACGGCCCCTAGCGCCGGCTTAAGCGGAATTAAATCACTTAACTCATATCAAACCCGATTTCGTAGGTCCTGTGGCGTTATTCACACTATTCACATGTAACTTGATGCTTGGTCGACATCGCGCCGTACAGACTAGTCTTTTGTGTTAAATGCCGTCATTTTCATCTGACGATGATACAGCTCACCAATCCCCACTGCACGAGTTGTCACAGAGACACAGCTCACCAATTACCAATATACGAGTTGTCAGAGCATTTCCATCATAGCTCTCTAGATTTGTATCTGATTTGTATTTGCCTGTGAAATAAAGTTGCAGAAATGTCGCGTGCTGAAATGTCATACCCACCACTTTGTGCCTAAATGTGGCTTACCTTATCTCGCGTGCAAAATGTCCGGACAACGTATTGATCGGAATATTGTTCTACGAGCTATTATGTTTTGCTGGCTCGGTATTTGTGGGAGGTTGTTTCGCACGACCCACCTGCATCAATATTTTGGATATAAATAATGCGGCATGTATTTTCCTTATCAATAATTACTGACCGTAAAAAAAATTTAAGCAAATCCACGAAACGAATGAGCTGACAGTGCGGTAACAGCGCGGAGGCGACTCAGAATCCACCAAATTTTAAAATGAGGCAGTCGTTATTCCGGCATGCATCTCTAGCGTGGATTCCCACTTGTCAAGCACGTAACAGTAAAGTTTTAACTCCGTCAGTTTTAAGAAATACTCGTACAGCTCAAGGACGACGGACAAACAAAATTCGTTGCCCTGGACAGAAAATCCCTATTTTCAGTCAGTGTAAAACAAGTGTTCAATAAGAGGAACACCTGACGTTGAAAATTCGGGTAATAAATTCTGAAGATATCTCTAATAGTGGTGACAA
>JAVTVY010003901.1:0-40981 GCA_036873755.1 Hanleya hanleyi | reverse complement strand
CAATCCGCTGCTGGGTATGAGATATGACAGGATTGAATTTCATTGCGGACTCAACTGCTTTGATGTCAAGTTGAAATCAACATCAGAAGTCAAAGCAAAAACCGCAAGCTTGGGATACCGACATGCGTATTCAAAACAAGCGCGGTGGATGAAATGTACGAGATTGTATAATGGAGGCGTCGACTCAAGAACTCACTCGAAAGACCAAAAATGTCAAGGTAAACCCTCTCCAAGGATTTAGGATTTACCTGGACTTGTGAAGATGATTGAGATATTGAGGGAAGACAATGTGTCGTGTACCAAAATGTAGGTCAAGATTAAAGGTCAAGGTCACTGTGATCCAAAAATTTGAAATTATTAAAAATAACCTTTTTTGTGCCAGTAGATACATTAGAGGGACATGATGTGTTACAAATCAAAATGTGGGTCAAAGATCAAGGTCTCTGTGACCCCAAACTCAAGAAATCATTAAAAGTCACATTTTCATATACCTGTCGAAGACGAGATCATGTAATGCGATGTCCATGCGATATCTCTAGTTTCAAGGTATGAATTGATAACAAACTTTGGGTATAGCTTACTCGCATTGCAAAGAGAGATCAATTTGTCAAAAGTCAAGTTTAGCTGCCTATATGTGTTAGGTTGGAATATTCAGACTTGTCTCCCCTACATGTATATGGCATTTGTCCTGTGGAGTTGTCTCTCATGTTTGATACATGTAAGAAATGGCTACATTTACTTAAATTCTTGTGAAATAAAAACCATGCATTTACTAATTTAATGGGGAGAGGGGTCCTTTATGAACTTTAGACCTGTTTATTAACTGAAGAACAAAGGTTTACTTCATCACTTTCTTCACATCCTTCTACCTTCATGGAAAATTTTCTCGCCTGAAAGGAATCCATTTGAAAGAAAACTACTATTTTCTTGTGTTTGACTATTGTCAATTTCAGTGTGGGATATGTGAGCTCTCGACTCTTGTTTTAAGGTCACCTAGTTACCAAGAGTTCAGCCCATTTTAGTTTATCATTCAATATAAGATGTGATGTATGTAACATTCTCAGAAGCATAAAATCGTAGACCTTTCTCTGGATTGCTAGCTACCAATTCGGATGAAGGCCATTAACAATCTAGAAATTCAGACCAGTGTAATTCCAGATATATGGGCGTATATTGAAGCCCCTTGGGCTCTTGTTAATTATATTTTCACTGTTTGAGTTTGTTTGTGATTCAGGACATCGTTGCTTCCCCTGTCACTGTGTAAATATATAATATACTGTAATCTGTGTTTTCAACTAATCAGCATATAATTGTCAGATTTACATGACCGACAAGTAAACTAGAGAGTGCTTACTGCAGATCTAATTTTAAGCAGATTCCTGTGTATCCTCCTTTCTATCCATTCTTTCAATGCATGAGGTCGACAGAAATGAATGGTGACATTAGGAGATACCGATACTGCCGCCGCGACTCGTAGTGCCCCCGACATGCCCTTTTATTCCTCGTCCGCACAAAAAGTGCCCCTTTTCCACAGACTAGCACCCTGCCCCCTTTTTTTACAAGGTAGGGGTCTGATCAGTCAATCTGAAGTGCATTTTACCGAATGGGCAATGCACATAGTGCCGGTAGCCTATTTGAAACTTTCTAAATGTTAATTGGTTTTATCCGTGTCTAGATCCGTAATTTTGTTGTGCTCCATTCTTGAGTTCGGACCATTATTCTACGGGTGGGCTTGATATTATGATGACTCTTGATTATGACCATTTTATTCCCTATCACACACAACATTCACAGAATTCAACAAAATTTTAATTTTACTTTAACCGTCATCCTCCTCAAAGTTTTACTTGAATAGATAACTACTGTATAAGAAATAATTGCTTGTTTGCTGCGGTAAAACAAGCAAGATAGATCGCGATGCATTAAGGATGAGTCTAAGTTTGGTCACTACACAGTGACACGGTAGAATTGTGGAGATTTTTTGTGCAGAGTACCTGACAAAAAGACCAAAAAAATGTGTTGGTCCAAATACTCGGAGCAGACAACACCTGCAAATCTTGTACCCGAAATTTTACAGTCCACAGTATGACAGCTAGGGGCATGCTAAAATGCTTTTAATGTTCAAAATGATGAAAAAACAAATGTTAACAATTACCAAGGCAATAAATTTCAAGAATATCCCATTCCCATGAACCTTAGATTTTTATTACCTTATTGTTGACCCAGTACTTATACTTTTGTCATATCGCAGAACACGGATTGGCCTATTCAGTCCGCCCATCTGGTAGAGTGCATCTGAGCACGTGAAGAAAATCATGACATTAAACTCTCCATGCCGAACCGCTTATTTAAAGATGTAATCAGCCTCAAAATTGATGGATTTTGTAAACTTTTGCCCATCCGTTTTTCAGCAGCGAAGTTTGCTAAAGCATCATAGGTATTTTATTTGATGATAGTGGGATTGCCATACAGAAAGAAAGCGAGAATATCTTCCCAGAGAAATTTGAAACTGCTTCGACAAGTTTTCTGTTTCGCCGTTGAATATGTGCTGTATGTGGAGAGGAAAATGATGTGTGAGTGATGTAGCGACGCTCGTGAATCTGAATGCTGAACAGCTGCAGCCATGGGATAATGTCATGGTTCGTGCCTAAGGTTCGGTAGAGTGGCAGAGCATACGTCATGTACGTAGGCAGAATGCACCACACGTGTAAACACTTGTTGACATTACCGCCGAAAATTAAACGCCATGCCATTTATTTTTAAAGACAAATTCCTTCTATTTCCTCGTGAATGGTGGAAACCATCTAAGTTGTTTATGGTCAAATGTGTTTTATTTTGTACCTGTCGTAACATATGTCACTTTCGCGGAGTTTGGGAGAGATCGATTCTGGTCTAGATTTTGAGGCTGATTACATCGATCTTTAAGTGACGTCTAGTGGAATTAGATGCCATCTGTGCTTCCTTCCTTATATGTAATCATGTTATTTGGTAAAACACATGGGGTGTGGTAGAATATATGTTTTACAGTACCTAAGATCCACCTGTCGATTGATGATGAAACATACTGATGTTGAATACCTGTATTATCATATTGGTTATGGCTATCTAACATGTTGAAAAATAATCTGTCATTTTACCCTTCAGAACCACCCATGAGTTCTTGTTTGGTGCTTTGGCTGAACTTCTTGACAATGCAAGGTGAGGTATAGAGATGTAAGGAACTCTTGGAAAGAGGGTTCCTGTTGTTAATGTTGTTTTGTTGGCTTTTTTTATTCCACCTGCACATCTCAGCACTTTTTGTCATAAACATGATATATATACATGTATATTATATATAATATTATTCTTTGAGCGCAGTCCACAAATATATGTTAGAAAAACAGTCTGTCATTTCTAAAGAGCACGATCGCGCCCGGCGCCCGCAATCCTCGATTCAGATATGAACTGAAACAAAATCGACACGTAATCGGCCGCTTGGTAACACATCAACTCAGTTTGGGCGACTGCACAAGTTCTGATGACGTATAGGGCAGTGCCCCATTCCTTGCTCTACGCAATAGTCTATCTGATTGGCCGGCTACAGCAGAAAACAGGGAAACAGACCAATTATATTTAATGTACTGTATAGCAACGGTTACAGCGAATTGTGAAGCACATGTTTGCAGACTCAAGAGCAAAAATCAAAGAAGTTTGCAAACTGTTGCTATGCATGCATTATGGCAGGTGCGAGCGTTCAACTCCCGACATTTATTCATTGGAATATTGGTGACAGCATCGGATATAGAACTGAACAAGATGAATCGGCCCACGGAAAATCGGAAATTTATTATAAAATATGTTCAGTTTACGTGGTAATTTTAGACTGCAAATAGTATGGTGTGAACTACCCTCCTCTGACATGTATTCGAGGAGTGTTATTTCAAGGAGTGTGTTTAACACTTCTCGCAGTTCTGAGGAGTGCAATTTTTAGCATCAGTGCAATTTTCAAAAATGACAGACTGGAAAAGTAGTATTTAGTTGAGTAGTTCAAGCATTCTGCACCACAATCTGGCCGTGGCGAATTGCCCCTGTTCACATTACAATATGTTACTCTTTGTCCTAGGTTGTCTGCTACATTGATTAGATAAAAGTAACCTTGCATATAATGCCTAGGGTTGTCGGAAGGAATAAGACAAATAAATGTAGGCCTTGACTGCCTTGATGATGGGACACCCTATTTCTGAAAACTTATAATACGGGCTGGTGTGAAGAATTTAAGATACCCTGTTCTGAATGCCTTCTGGCTGTGCCTGTTAGTGAGGCACCCTATTACAAATTAGCTTAACTTGATGGCAAGATAACTCGAGATGCGGCCTTGTGACGAGCTACCATATTTCCAATACAATGTTCTTAAAATTTATCCTGTAATGAGATTAAGTTTTTATATAATTCAAGTTCATTGTTTAATGTACGGTAATTCCCCTAATAAATCGATCACCGGAACTGATATTTGAGGTGATAAAACTGAGGTGATCACCGGAAGTGATATTTGAGGTGATAAAACCGAGGTGATCACCGGAAGTGATATTTGAGGTGATAAAACAGAGGTAATCGCGGGAAGTGATATTTGAGGTGATAAAACCGAGGTGATCACCGGAAGTGATATTTGAGGTGATAAAACCGAGGTGATCACCGGAAGTGATATTTGAGGTGATAAAACAAAGGGGTGATCGATTTATTGCAAATGATTGAAAACTGGCAATTCCCGAAAGTCGGGTATTCAGCAGATGATTCAGCAAGGGTCCAATTTCCAACATCGCAGTTTTGAAAACTCTGCCAGTGTATAATTGTGTTGTTGAAATTCTCTTCAAGTGGTCAGGGGTTTGATTAAATACAATTCAGCTAAATGGAGTTTGTAAAGAGCATATTGAGCTCCATTATCCCTCGTACAACCCTGACCTTTGTAAAGGGAGACTACTCTGTTGACTTTCACCAGACAAATGGCAGCCATGTGCGATGGTCTTGGAAATCCTTTCCTAGATTAGAAGTTCCAGACTTCAATTAAATGGTTGGAAGTTCATATGATTATTCTGTGATAGATCTAGACATGTTACATATGGCCTTACTACATCCATTACGGGTTTTTTCCCCACTGACACATCATCAAGGGAACATAATCTATCGTGACTGTGAATGTGAGAATTTTTTGTACAAACGGAATCTACTGAAAATCGGGGGTGATTGAATTATTACAACTTCCGATCCTATTTTTCTCCAAAAATCGTGGGTGATCGATTCCCGATAGGGTAATCGATTTATGAGAGGAATTACCGTAACAACTATGCTGACTACAACTATTTCATTCTAATGTTATCTACACTTTTATATTTGAACAGAGATGCTTCTGCCACGAAGATTAATATCTTCACAGGTAAGACTGTTCATGGTTATATCTGATCACAACATAAAATGTTTGCACAGTTAAAGAGCTTGGGCTTGAGCCATCTTTCATTCTAAAAATAGCAAGCGTGCTGTGAATCACACTCCTAAAATTCTAAAAAATGATTTTCAAGGGTGTGATATCACACTCCAGTCTCCTCCAGGTTATACCATAAATGAGAGAATCATATTTGGCGAGTGGTGTTTTTCAGATTCCTTCAGTAGTGCTGGCCTTGTGGAAGGTCTGGGAATGTGATGGTACACTCCTCGAAAACGAAAGACTGCTTGAGTTCACTCTTTTAACATGTTTAAGTTTGCAGTATCCCTAGCGATAAGATTTTCGACACCTTATCAGCAGGATCTGTTTGTTGTTCAATTAAATTGCAATATATACACCCCATAATATGAGTTATAAATTTTCTGAAAGCTCTGAATTTATTGACCTTTTTTGTTATTCGGTTTACTGCAACAGAATTATTTAGATGAAATGGAACAGAATTATTTGAATGAAATTCGAATGGGTTTCAAACAAAATCAATGTCTCAGTTTTTAAAATTTTATCCTGGAGATGATCTTATGACAGTTCAAAGAATGAAACAAATTCGCGTGCCCAAATACTGAAAAACGGTCATTTTGAATGTCGACTAAAATCTGAACCAAAACTACTTAAAATCACTCTATTGGACATATTTTTATTATTTATCGAAGAAATCATTGATTATTTCCTGTGTACAGCAGACGGAAAGACTAAATTTTTCATCTCGCATTTGCTTCTTGACTAAATCCATGTGGGCCACCATCTTAGCATATTTAAAGCCCACTATGCCTGGATTAGTCCCTGGTGAAGCTATCATTTTGGATAATCTGACATTACCATTAGAGCATATTGTATTAGTATTGTAGATATAAATCTAACTTGAACATTCAATATGATTTATTGTAGAGAAATCTCCTGACACTCGTGGTGGTTTCTATATGTGTTTCCTTGATGATGGGGAAGGAATGGATCCAAGTAAGTTATAAACCTGTGATATGTAATACGAGAACTAATACGACACCCTTCACAATACATATGTCGAGATCCATGTCAGTGAAAGAGAATCTCTAAAATCACCTTTGTTTGGCCTAACAATGCTGTTCCTGAAATAAATTATTCCGGTATGAAATAGAAATATCACAAATCAATATCTGATGTAGCTCATATTTCATGCCATTCACAGGTACCCATATTAGAAAACACTCAAATTCAGGCAGAGTTGGGTGCATGTATCATATGCTATACTTCTCTTAACTCTCTGATGTGCTAGAAACATATGGTTGGTGACCGAGTTTCCAGCCAGGTTTTGTTTTACCAACCTCTTACTTAAGTGTCCAGTGCCCAACTTAAGGGGAAGTTCCTGCTAGCTGCAAGTTAGTGCAGGCACCAGTCTTAATAAATTAATATCCTATCGATGCTCCCCAATCATATATGTCACTATATAGGATCTTACGTGTTTCAATTGAATTTGGTGTTCTGAACGCCCATACCATGGATATTTAATAGCATTATGACATCATGGTCACATCTGCACTCATCCATTTGAAGTCGGGGAGGGGAGAATAGGTTCACTGTGTCCATTTACCCCAATGTTTACACTAAAGATCAATCCATATATCTACCCCGTATTATGGTGCCACAATGTCGGGACCGCAGCAACATGAAAAGACACCCAGCCAGCGAGCCAGCTAATTCGGCTGAGCCAATCAAAAATTCTTTGTCATCAGTGTTCCCTTTAAAGCACTATGAAGCGTTCTCAGGATTGGTTGACACGCGAGTTGCTGCAAGTCTGTTAGATCCTACAAGCGACATATCCAAATGGGGAGCAGATAGGATTTAATTATCATTAAATTGGTGCAGGCACTGGTGAACTCACTCCCTACCACACTCCCCCCATCATGATTAAATGCCATCCTCATCCATAATTAACCCTGGGCCTAGCCTGACAAGCTGACCCTTTTCCCTCCCTTGATCCACCCCATCTCCCAACAACTCAACTTGACCACTGACTCTTCTCAACGGCCTGATTATCGACTCAACCCACTCCTGTTCCCATTCACCCGAGGATCCTTAAGGCGATGCTGATGTTGTAATAGCCGAGTTCAGTTCACGTCCGAGATTTCAATCACCCAACCCCTCGAGTCCAGTGCCTCACAGACTGCGTGAAAGCGAAAAAAAATTTCCGCAAGCTACAAGCTAGTACAGACAGTGGTGTATACAAGCTGATTACCAATTGCCAACGACAAATATTTACTGCCATTGGTCAAAATTTAATCAATTGATACCCAAAAGATTGACCTGTATCGACCAGTTTACTTGTCATGGTTGGTGCTGATTATTAACCTGCTGTACATACATGTCTTTGTTTCCAGATGAGACCGCCGACATAATCACATTCGGAAAGTCGGCCAAAAGGAGTCAGGACTCGCAGAAAATTGGAATGTACGGAAACGGCCTGAAATCGTAAGTATCACTCAGCACCCATGAATCACACCAGCATCATTTTCAAGTTACAGTGCATTCCTGTAGTTGCGGTTTTAGATTGCATTGAGCCAGTGTAGAATTACTGTTGGTTCATGTAATGTGCGTGTGCCTCCATTGGGTTACACCGTTACGCCAGCATAACTTGGTAAGATCTTAAAGGTGAAATGCAAAGGTTTTTTCATATTTTCCTTTTTATTTTCATCATGGGTCTTTTAGTGATTGAAATATCAGCCTAACTACTTCATTTGATTTTAGTTGAAGTATTTTGTCTCCTGGTAGCTTTTGAAAAGTGCTTCGAAGTTGGTCTCTCAAGCCTGGCCGATTTCAGAAATGAAATCTGCATTGCTCATCTGCCCTTGTTTGATGCTGGTTTGTGACGTCACATCAGATCACCTGGCCGGTCGTCAATACTTGTAACGTTTAGTCTCCGGTCGGCTGGTCTGACGTGACGTCACAATCAAGGAAAGATCAGCGATGGCATTTTGCAAATCTGAATTCAGCTGGGCTAGGTGTACCAACTTTTAAAAAGATTCTAGCAGACAAGATAATTCAAATTAATCCAAGTGAAGTAGATATGCTGGTATTTCTATCATCATTCAACCTTTATTAAATGTAAAACGGAGAATTTAAAAACCTTTGCATTTCACCTTTAAATCAGTGACATGTATGATGGGGAGCATTTGTTTTAGATCTGGTCTCAGTCAGATTGCTCCCTGGATAGAACACATTTTCCTCTGTTTCAAACTGATCCTTTGTTCTGATTACAGAGGCTCGATGAGAATAGGCAATGACTTGATCCTGTTCACAAAGAAAGGTCCAACCATGACGTGTCTATTCCTGTCACGGACGTTTCATGAGGAAGAAAGCATCGACGAGGTGAGATCCGTGATTTGGGTAGTTCCGTGTAAAACAAAGGTTCTTGTGGAAATCAGATCGAGACAATCCGTATTCGGCAATTTTCCAATGTGATTATTTGAGTTTTATGGTGGATTATTGTATCACATTTAATATTAATCTGTTTTTCAATATTTACCCAGGTTATTGTGCCAATACCATCGTTCGAGACAGCAACACAACGACCGTTAGCTAAGGGTGGAAAAGGAGTGGTGGACAAGGTACAGTCACAGACAATTTGAATATTGAAATATTTTATTTGAAGAATTGAATATGCTGGATAATTGCATTTTAGATTAACTATATTGAAATCTGTTACCTTATTTTAGATGACAACCACGTTGACACTGAATAAGAATACCATCCTTTCAAAAACAGACTGGTATACACTAGTCATTGTGAAGAAAACTTACTCCCAATCTGATTAATAACAAACCCAGAAACCAACTGCCTGACTGAATTTGAATTCCTTCCTATCTCAAGGCTGCTCAGTGACCTTCTGGCACAAAACTAACTCTGGCACCAAAATAACTCTGTACGAAAGACGAAGCCTCTAGCCAGAAGCTAGAAATTGAATTTTATTCACTCCTACATTTTACATACATCCAATCATATGTCTCCATGTTTGATGCTACTATATTATATAAATACTAGTTTAGTACCTCCATGCAATTGCCACCACCTGAGGATGAGGATGAATGTATATATGTAGCTTATTTTAGCTTGTAATGTAGCTTATTTTACATTGTCGCGTTAATTGAACATTTTGTACCTTCTTCGTGTCTTTTCAGCATCACATGGAGATGGAGCTGATCTTGAAATATTCTCCGTTCAAGACAGAGAAAGAGTTCTTCGCTCAGTTTGATAGGATGGAGGGTAACTGTGGCACTCTGGTCATTGTTTATAACCTCAAACTGCTGGATAACGGGGACACGGAGCTTGACGTGACCAGTATACCACATGACATCCTACTGGCCAATCCACAGGCGGATTTTGACTCGGACGAAGGGTGAGCTCACATCATCAGTCGTATAACATCAGTTTCGCTTCTTTGTAAGATTATTTCATCCTAGCAGCAATTCATGCTCACAAGATGTAGATATTTTTTACGAAATTAAATTAATATTACTGTTACAGGACATATTTACAAAATATCAACAATGCTCAAGTTTTAAGGCGGTGAAAACGGTGGAACTCTTCATATATGAAGTTACAAATAGTTGTTGCATGTGACCATCCTGTTCATAATTATGAAATTAATACGCTAAATTAAGTTTATAAATGAAGAGAAATTATGCACTCTGGTCCAAATCTAGTACATTTTTACCACAGAATTGAAACCAGTAAATTTTAAAGGTGAAATGCGAAGGTTTTTAAATTCTCCGTTTTACATTTAATATAGGTTGAATAATGATAGCAATACCAGTATATCAACTTCACTTTGATTAATTTGAATTATCTTGTCTGCTAGAATCTTTTTAAAAGTTGATACCCCTAGCCCAGCTGAATTCAGATTTGCAAAACGTCGTCGCTTATCTTTCCTTGATTGTGACATCATGTCAGACTGGCCGGCCGGAGCCCGAACATTACAAGTATTGACGACCAGCCAGTTGGTCTGATGTGACGTCACAAACCCCCGTCAAACAAGGGTAGATAAGCGATGCGGATTTCATTTCTGAAATCGGCCGGGCTTGAGATACCAACTTCGAAGCACTTTTCAAAAGCTACCAGGAGACAAAATACTTCCAATAAAACCAAATGAAGTAGATAGGCTGATATTTTCATCATTGAATGGACCATGAAGAACATAAAAAAGGAAAATATGAAAACCTTTGCATTTCACCTTTAAAGGATTACAGGCATTCTGGCCCTACGAAATTCTCTGTGTATGGACTAAATTGATCTCCCCATACAGAAGAGTTAGAGACTTCCTTTGGCATTGCACTGTAACCCAAAACCAGCATATTGAGTGGGACCAGAATGCTCCATTACATATGTTTGTGATGTCTGGCAATAAATTGGCTTCACACTATTAATGGCGAAAGTGAAACTTGCATTTTGCTCCTCTTCTGGAGTTTAATAGAAATTTCTAAGCATTTATGAATCATTCTATTTACCAAATGTTTTCATGTCTGTCCATTTCGCATGCTTTCCTATCTCTCCCACGTTACATTTTCCAAGTTTGTTAGTCCCAATTTGAACGTGCTTATCTAAAGAGGAGGTGATACCAATAGGGGTGTTTCATTGTTTCCATTTGCCTTTGCCTTGGTAATGTAAGCATTATATCATATTATCGAGGAGAATGATCCATACTGCCAGAGAATAAATATTCTGTTTCTCTGGACAACCTAGACTGGATGGGTCTCTGTTTATCACTAGTACAGCAGTGTTTAACAAGTATCAAAATATAAGGGAAAATATACTGTAGCGCCTGATTGTGACGTCCAGAAACGGGTTGTACGGCATGTTCGCACAACCAGTCCCCATCGCAACTCCCCATTGCATTGCGATCGAGTGCTCAAGTACATCCGTCCATCCAGCCAATGTCATTTCCATTGTTAACAGCACATGAAAGCATTTTCCAGCATGTGTATTTGAATGAACCAATCTAATCCTTCATGTCAGGAAAACATGCAAAGTATATTGTCCACCTTTCTTCACAAAGTTGTGTCCCTTATGATTTTTTTTTTAGGCAGAGTTATTTCCCTTTATTTCTTTCCCCTTCTCTAAACATTATATTGTGATAAAGAGACTGAATCCAGTCTGGAGACCACCCAAAGCCGAATTCCCGATATAATTGTTAATCCACAAAAGGAAAGGAAATGTACTGAAGATTAATGACAATTATATCAAGATTGAAGCAATGTCTGTGTCATATCATGTGTACATGTATGGTCATTGTGTCTTTTCCGACACAAAATGTTTGTATGATTTTCTTTTTACACCAACAGAGCTTTACTGGAAATCAGCAGGCAAGTGAGCAATGCTTGACCAGTTAGCAGCCTGTAGTTGGTCATAACTCTTAGACCTTCACGACAGTTACCTTCCCTTTGCAATATATACTCGCCTTGAACCAGAGTGTTTTTATCCCTACTCCCTTTACTGAACATCCTAAATTAACATGCATGGACAATAAAAAATGGAGACATGTCATATTCAGTCAGCAGTAAGGGGACCAACTTACAGAAGTTATAAATTATAACCCCTACAAGTGATTGAATCGAAATCTTCACTGTTCACAAGAGAATGATATATTGACCAGTACTTGAAGTCACAGAATGTACTTACCGCTGTTAATTGATTTAATACAGTCCATTACTATGTTTAACAACCTTCATGCCTTCAGGTGTGTATGGTACATTTATAAAACTTACATTAACATGAGATGTTAACCCAGATACCCATTTATTACGTATCAGCATATATTCGCATCCCAGATTTTTCCCTCAATTGTGTATATTTTTCCTAGAAGGCAAGACATCAAGGTCAATTAGAGATAGAGAGGTATCACTCAAGCCCACATTCGTTTTTGAAGAATGCCACTCTTTTTGTTTACTGTGCAAATTGGCATCATATAACCGCATGAAGTGATAAGGTACTCTGCGGATGAACTGTTGATATAATATTTATAGCCTGATCCAATCTTCTGAAAATAACCTTGCCATGTTTACATTAGGCATGTTAGGAGGTCATATTTTCTTCCCTCTGGTAAACTTTTTACAATCATTTTGTGATCGATATGCACCATAATTTGTAACTTGTCAGAGTTATCGCTATAGGTAACCGGTTGTTTATAAGTTGGATAGGTTATGATATTTATAACTTCTGTAAGTTGGTGCCCTGACTGGTCTGGGAGAGCTGCCTTTCTCAAATGTAAGTAAACACGGTCTTTTTTGTTGATACCTTTTGATTAAAAGCCTTATCATATTCCAAAATGTGACCTGCTTTATATATTGTTACATATACTAACTATAATTTGCTAGAGGAAGGAATCCTGTGTTATGTTTAACAGGCAAAAATACATATCGTCAATTGTTATGCTAAATGTGATACATCACAATTTAGTTATTGAATTTCAATCAAAGTGGATTACGCAAGAACGATTTTTTTTATGCAAGAACGACCTTTTTTACCTCCATTTCAGAGAGGTGGTGTTACTGAACTGATAATGCAGCGAAGTCTGTGACAACTGCAGTCTTTGTCCGATTTGTTGAAAAGCTTTCACTAATGTAAAATACTTCCAAACTAAAAGAATTAACTGTGTAGCTTTTACTCATTGACTGTACAATACATTTGTATAATTATATACAGCTTGAATGCAATATTAAAAAACTTCCCAGGCTCGACTGGTTGATGAGATTTGTGATGCTGTTCAGTGAGGGAAGTAGGGAATAAGCCTCTGTGTTAAGCGAGTTTGCAATATCTTAAAAATAGCATCTTTTCACTCTTAAATTCCAAACTGTAGTACGGCTTGGTGCATATTGTCTGACAACACAGTGGTGTCTTGGCCTGCATGTGCTCCAACTTTCTGGCACCAAAACTGCCGCTCTCTCACCATATTAATATTAGCATGGAATTATAAATCAATATAATCTCAAGTTAACTTAGATAGCATGATCATGGATCTAGTAAAGCCCAACTCACACTACGAATATTTTGTTGTATTAGAACAGAACAGTTTGTACGTGGTAAATTTAGCCCAACTCACACTACGAACATTTGTTGTATTAGAACAAAAACACTGTTCAGAACATGTTTTGTCTGCAGTGTGAGGTGCCCAGAAACGCGAACATTCCGCCATTTCGTTGTGTCATGTGAAAGCGACTTCGTCACATGACCGACAGCTGCCAGTTGATTGGATAACTGTTGGTAAATGTTCGGACACCTGTTCGCGATCACCACACACTGAAGACAAAAACTGTTTTGAGGATGAAAACATGTTTCGAAAATCAAACATGTTTGAGTCACAAACTTGTCCCTCAAACAGGAGGTTAGTGTTTCTGGTTTTTGTTCTAATACAACGAAATGTTTGTAGTGTGAGTTGGGCTTTAAGCCCAACGCACGCAGCGAACATTTTGTTGTATTAGAAGAAAAGCAGGGTTCTGAGGTGTTTTTGTCTGCTGTGTGCGGGGCCCAAGAACAGAAAACTTCTATTCGGAACAAACGTTTGTGAGATCCGACTATTAGCCAATCAACTGGTGATCCACGCTCATGTGGCAAAGGATTGAACCCGAGGCTATGTTTACTCGTGGCGCTGGCGTTTTATTTCGAGATGAAATGTTCACTGTGTGCGGGGAACAGGGACAAAATCAGGCAGAAACACGAAACGATGTTTTTGTTCTAATACAACTAAATGTTGGCTGTGTGCATTGGGCGTCAAGAAAAACTCCTACAATGCAAGTATTCTTTGATATCTGAATTTGCAAGTCACAATAATTTTGCCTGTTCTGGTAGGCAAAGTTTCTGTACTTCCACTGAAAGAGTAATTTCATTAAGCCACTATTGGGTACTCGAGTCGGGTACGTGGGTCAAAATGTGTGACTCGATAACATGAAAAGAGATAGGTGTCATAAAAACCATGCAATAAATTAAGCAAACAGCAATTCGAAGAATTTTTAAATTGGGCTAGGTGGCATGATAGACCACTTTGGTCAGTGTAATATTTTATATTTGGACATATCAACATTGTTGACATCACAATGCGACATTGCCACAACACGATACATTGAGTTAGGGAGGACACAAATCCATACCGTCCAACGCTGACTACCGGACAGGGGTAAATACTCTTACCATGACAGTTTGGAAACTTCCGTATGACATTCATTCTCATCAGCTATACATGCTATAAGGCTAAATTTTTTCAGATGGCCGTTAATTCATGGGCTTTTGATATTTTTGCCACCTGGTGAACCTAGATTAGGGTGCACCTTTTGCAACATTTTCTGTCTTAAATTTTCCGGGGGGAAAGACTACCTCGAACCATGACTGGATATGGTTGAGTTTTCTGCCGATGTTTACTTCATTGGGTGGTCAGGTTCCCATATTCAGTTCATGTGCTTCTGTCTGTAATTTTGAGGGGGCATGATTCACAAGTTGTTCCATTCAACTAGCCTCCTGATTCACCGGAAGATTTCTTCTGTGTTTGCGTTTGGCTCACGCCGCATTTACATAGCCTGCGTGACAGATATAATATGCGTGATATATTGATTGTTCTCCATAATCCACTAACACAACGGATATACAACTGCATGATAGTAAATCATTTAAATATGACACAACTAGATTCCTCGACTAGTATAAACGTAGATCTTCTCGATTAACCATGCATGTATATTCACTTAAATTTAGACACGATATTTGTTATACGCCCGTCAATTCTGACGGACAATGCTATGTCTTTGTTCATTGGTCCATCTGTCTGTTAGCTCTTCTTGTGAACACAACCTTAGTCGTAGTTTTTGCTCACTTCTTCTGAAACTTGGTATATGTTGAATTCTGAACAACCTTCTGGAATTGTTGGTATTCACGTCTCATCTCAAGTGGTGTCCAGCCCTCTTTGTTTGTTTATTTGTTTAAATTATTCAGAGATATTCAGGATTTATGAACATGTATATACTACGGTAATCCCTTTAATAATTCAATCACAGGAAGTGAAATTTCCCATCATAAAATTTGGGGGAAATAAAATTTATTTGAACAGTAAGTTGACAATATCATGAATACAATCCATTATTTCTTCATTATTTTACTGATTTTAGAGGGTGATCAAATATATTGAAACTGATTGAATTTTGTCCCCAAAATTGGGGGTGTTTGAATTTTGATAGGGTGATTGAACCAGAGGGATTGCTGTATAAATTCTCCTCAGGGTGAACATGGTGAAAGATGAGCAGCAGACTCTCGCCCTCGCCTGTTCACACATAAAAAATGGATTTGAGCTGAGAAGTCTTACGCTCCCCTACATCGTCTTAAACTTGCATTGTTTGATAGAGAGATCTAGTCAATGTACTCCCCTGCTCAACTTAAAAATCTGATCGAGGAGAAACACTGGACTATGAACGCTCATTTCCTTACCAGATGCCTGCTTGATAGGCACTGCAGTTTGTGAACAAACTGACTATTATTAGTCATGTTCTGAAGTGATAACCTGAACTCATATAATGTTCAAGTGCATTGATATGCCCATAATCAACTTATTTTCAACCACAATTTAAATTCCCCTATTTATCAAAGTTTGTAAACTGTCAGTTTAACACCAGCCGACTGCACTGGGAAGGAAAACGTGGCGCACGCATGCACATTCGGTCTTTATCGATTTTGAGTGATGCCGCGAGCATTTATCTTCAAACGAGAGAGATGGGAAATGCATCTATCATATCATATCATTTCAGGCTAAATTATCAGACAAAAACACACAGTACAGTGTCTTATTTAGCTGTGACAGGCTGAGTCCACTCCATTCCATTTAACAAGCAGACCATGCTGATTGGCCGAGAGCCAATCACACGCATTCTGTGTGCCGTGCAATCAGGGGGCACATATCTGACCGGTCATGACAGTAGTAGGTTTTTCCCGAGAATGGCTTGACAACGTCCATCAAAATAGTAATATCCCCATACAATTATTTTAAACTTTAGATCATCACCTTGGCTTCGATCTCACTTGCAGTTGAGTACCAGTATTCATTTCTGAATTACTTTACTGTATTCAGTCACTTTCAGTATTATTAAAAAAGAAATTGTCAGTTTCTGTTATTTCCAGTATTTCCAGTTTCCCATGCTTCAGGTTACTTTCCAGTATTGCCCATACATGCCATATTGATTGCTTGATTTACTTTCCAGCACGGTATTCCAATATTCAATGCTTCTGTTGATTTGTGATGCTGTACATTGATTGCAGTGGGCTTTTCCCCCAATATAAATGGAGTACAAAACCGATCTAATTAAAATTAAATCCCATCTGCTCCCCATTTGAATATATCGCTTGAAGGATCTAACAGGCTTGCAGTAGCTCACGTGTTAACCAATCCCGATAACGCTTCATAGTGCTTTGAAGGGAACATTGATGACGAAGAATTTTTGGTTGGCTCAGCCGAATTAGCCGCCTCGCTGGCGGGGTGTCTTTTCATGTTGCCATGGTCCCGACATTGTGGCACCATAATACGGGGTAAATATATGGACTGATCTTTGGTGCAAACATTGGGGTAAATGGACATAGTGAACCTATCTCCCCTCCCCTACTGCAAATGGGGAGCATTGATAAGATCTTAATTTATTAAGATTGGTAGATAACATTCTCTCTATGCATTTTTACATTGTCTGGGATATGGGTAGTACATTTTGAGTAAGGCCTATGCTTCAACATAATTGGGTATTTTAAACAAGTGATAACTGACATTTATATTTCAAATATACATCAACTTAACCTGCTATTCAAAGAAATGACCATTATGCTAATATTATTCCTTAATGATAATTTTGACAAATTTCAGTCAAAAATGGTCCAGTTATCACTTGTTAAGAATATCCCTCTGTATTGAGATATAGGCTGAAATTAGAATGTACTACCCAGAAATTTACACTAGAAGCTAGAAGCTCAGTGTAATTATTCAATGTTCAATATTTATATCGACGGAAAAGCCCATTACTCTCATATTATACTGATATATTTATTGGTAGATTTTTTTTAAGTTCCTTTCAACAATGACCTGTATAAACCAGGGCAGAACTAGCAATGTGTGCAACTGTCAAAATTAGTTACGAATATGATGTACTGTATTTCCGTTCTCCTTTCGTGCTCCATCTGTACTTGTATATCTGCCTTCATCCTTCTATTTAAGGTTGGGATTTTGTCGTAGACTGGTTTCTGACTGAGTCATTCCATATCATGTAACAGAAACCACTTATAACTGTGATGGTGGTGGTTTTAAACTTAATTGAAGAAATTTGTTTTATTTTTTTAAGTATGGCATGACAGAGCAATTTATGAGAAGTAGTTCACATTGTAATATGTCATCCATTCATTGTCGTGATTGTGCCATTAAAGGTGAAATGCAAAGGTTTTTAGATTCTCCTTTTCATGTTTTGTATAGATTGAATAATGACAGAAATGTTGGTCTATCTACTTGGTTAAATTGGAAGTATTTTGTCTGCTAGAAACTTTGTAAAAGTTGGTACCCCCAAGCTCAAATGAATTCAGCTTCATTCACTTCATACCAGCATTCCGAAGTCTGAAAGTTATAACTAGGATTGACGTCTGGCCAGGCAGTTTGGTACGACACACAAATCAGCATGAAACAAAACCAGATAATCTATGCAGATTACATTTTTAAAGTTGGCCGGGCTTGAGATACCAACATTTGAGCACTGACTGTTCTTAAGCTACTAGATGACAAAATACTTCACATAAAGCCAAATGAAGTAAAAATGTTCACATTCCCATCACTAACTAAGAATAAGAAAGGGTAAAAGATGAAAACCTTGGTGTTTCACCTTTAGTTATTACTTCCTGTTAACTGTCTCATGAACTCGTACAGTTATTTCACAATCATGATTTTAATAATATTTTGCTTGAAGCTCTCAGAATGATGAAGAGCGGTATCTAACAGAAGCAACCTTTCATATCTAATCAATCCGGTGTCACCTCTTGAAGTGACTTTATCAGGATTCTCCACTCTGTGATATTTTCGGATCAAAAAATATGTACCCTTTCATATTTTGGCAATAAAGGTAGACTTTGTGATCATTTGGCAATAGATATCAGTAATAACCCTGCAAACGGATTGTTTGAATAACTTTTAAGTCCCCTGCTAATGAATACTAAAGCCTAATTTCCTCCCTCTTGAATTTCTGCATTGCTTCTCGTAACTTTACACATATCATTTTTCATCACGCAGGCTGATGCCGGAAAGGAAATCGTTCCGTGCTTATGCCGCCATTCTGTACATGGAACCCCGAATGAAAGTGTATATACAAGGGAAGAAAATACGGACTAAACGGCTAGCGAGTTGTATGTACAAATCTCGTAGCTATAAATACTCGTCGAATCGTTTTCGCTCGCGGGCCGAGAATGAAGCGAAGAAGGCAGAAGATGAGGCCAGAGGTGCCGAGAACAAAGCCAGAGAAGCCGAGAGCAAGGCCAAGTAAGTAGACTCTGTTGATGATATCAGAAATGAAATGCTCTCAGTTGATGAAGGGGAGACAACTCTGGGATTTCATTATTGTGTGGTGCCCTTCATCAAATATCATTTTATTAAATTGATAACATAGTTTCTTGGTAGTCAATATTAATTTTTGGATATTGGTATAAATTTGGTTAATATACATTAAATTACTCTTATTATTTGATGAAAGGACCCTTATGTTTATCCTAAGTAATATTTCGCAACTTTTAAGTTGATGTTATGCCAGATATTGCTTGTTAGATATAATGCTGCACATTGGAGCACAGGGAGAAATGAAAAAAATAACTACTCAGAAAGTCACTGACGAAGCCCAGAGCAGGTCACGTCTCACTGCGTACTCTGTCTGAGGTCTATATCGGGAAGCCCTCATTACATCTCTTCTCAGATATGGTCTTGTGCGGAAGTGGAATGGTGAGACTGACCAAAGACAAAATATACTTTACTTTCCATGCCTTGTTTTATTTGAAGAAATGACCATTATGCTTACATTGATAATAATTTTTGCAACTTTAAGTCAAAAATCTGCCAGTTATCTCTTGCTAAAAATATCCGAATCAGAAGATACTGCCAACTTATGAACCACTCTCCCTCCATTGTAGAATTGGTATGGCTGGACAGCTTAATTATGATATAATATAATATAAAATACAATACAATAAGTACACTGAGTAAGATATCTCATAAGGGGTAAACAGGGAAGGGACTGAAGCGGGTTGGGGCAGGGAGAGGATGGGGCAGTGACTGGAAGGGGGCCACAGAATAATAACCTTCCATGCTCGATCATAAGGGAAGCTTCCGTATCTCATCACTATTAACTCAGACTAAATCTTCGCTGTCTTTAATAAAGTTCTGAGCTGCTTGTAAAATTAGGATATTGTCGATGTTATAGGAAAATGTTACATTAACATTACTTATCCCAGAGCGTGTCCTGAATAGAAATTGGACACTGTATGTTTCAGCCATCACTCCTTGCTCTCAGAATACAAAGAAATGTTTTGGTACTATTGTTTCATCTTGTATTGTCTGTTCACAGAAACTTAGAGGGGAGAGGATCATCTAGAGAAGCCAGGGTAAGTTGTTCTGCGTCAACCTCAGCCTTTCTCAGATGTCTCCGCCTGAAATATTCACAAACAGAAGCCATGAGATCCGATATTTCAAGACTGATCTCTTGGGTCTGTATTCAGCAATAGACCTCTTGATTGTCATAAAGCCTGGAAATAATCTTACCTATGTGCAATTTAATCAGTGCATATTTGTAGGCTGTATGCTATACACTGACTGGAACCTATCAGGTATTATTACTGCAGCGTATGGTAATCCTTCTAATAATTCAATCACCCCAATCAAAATTCAATCACCCCCAGTTTTGGGGACACCATTCAATCTATGGTTCTAATAAATTTGATCACCCTCTAAAACCATTGAAATGGTGAAGAAATAATGGATTATATGCATGACGTTGAACCATTTTGTCAACTTTCACTTTCACTTTCTGTAATTGAATTATTATTAGATGGATTACTGTAGTCTGTGAAATAGACCTACCAAACAATTCAGTGATCTTCCATTGCATCACTGTATTTTATTAATTCCCAGGCGGAGTTACGGAAGGCCCAAACCCTGGCTGCAGAGTGCCGAAAAGAAGCTCAAATCAAAAAACAAATGGCTGACAGAAAAACCAGGTAAGCTACAATTTTTCAGTTCAGCACCATAATACATCTCTCCACTTCAACAGGATAACTGCCAAGTGAAAACATTTGTATGACACATAATGCAAGACCATTATTACAGTCCTGCATAATACAGGACCATCATTACATGTGCACCTAGAAGATGCAGGATCATCATTATATGTGCACATAATACAGGATCATCATAACATAGGCACATACTACAGGACCATCATTACATGTGCAGAAAATGCAGGATCACCATTACATGTGCACAAAATGCAGACCATCGTTACATGTACACAGAATACAGAACCGTAATTGCATGTTCACAAAATGCAGGACCATTACTACAAGTGCATATGATACAGTTCCATCATTACATGTGCACAAAATACAGGACCATCATTACATGTGCACAAAATACGGGACCAGCATTACATGTGTACACAAACATGACCATCATTATATGTGCACATAAAATCAAGACCATCATTACAAGTGCACATAATGAGACCCTCATTACATGTTCATAAAATGCTGGACCATCAGTACATGTGCACATATTGCAGGACCTTCATTTACATGTGAACATGATACAGAACCATCATTACATGTGCACATAAAACAAGACCATCATTACATGTGAAAAACATACAGGAACATAATTACATGTGCACATATTACAGGACCATTCTTGCAAGTGCACTTAATACAGAACCATCATTACATGTGCGCAAAATACCGGAACATCATTACATGTATACATAATGCACGACCGTCATTACATGTGCACATAATACAGGATCATCATTATATGTCCACATAATACATGACCATCATCGCAAGTGCACATAAAATGAGACCTTCATTTCATGTGAACAAAATACAGGACCATCAATACATGTGCACATAATGCAGTGCCATCATTACAAGTGAACATAATACAGGATCATCCTTACATTTGCACATAATCCAGGATCATCATAACATATATACATATTTCAGGACTGGCATTACATTGCACATAGTACAGGGTTATCATTACAACTACACATAATGCGGGACATTTGCACATCCTTCAGGATCCTCATTCCAAGTGCACATAATACAGGACCATCATTAACACGAGTACATGTGCACATAGTACATTTATTACCTTTGCACTCACGTTAGATTTTCATAACAGGTGCACTTAATGTGCTACGCGTAACAGTATGTTAAATATAGTTACATTAATTCTCAACATGTATTTCTCTTAACAGGTCCCTGAAAGACCCCAAAACTTTGAATTTTATATTTGGCATAAATATAGAGAGTCGTAACCATGATGGCATCTTTGTCTACAACTGTAGTCGGTTAATCAGGATGTATGAGAAAGTGGGACCACAAACGGAAGGGGGCGTGTGAGTATTCTGAATCTATTATCTTATTCGAAGAATAAACTCTGTGTAAACTGGCAGACATACAGTCACTTAATCACAAAGTTAACACGTTAATAATTTGTCACAGCAGTCAACACTGTTAAGGTGGCTCCCTGATTTAGATGCAAAGTCATGTCATTTTTCTCTAATTTTTTGTACAGCTCAGGAAGTCCATCCTATATCAGAAAATGATATAAAAATTGGGGCATAGCGTATTACTTTTTTCTAATTTTCAGGTTGTATAACTTGTACCTGTGGCAAATTGGTACAATGTGATTACTATGTAAAACACTCAATACTTGAGACATAATTGTTCTCAGAATATTCAAAAGTCATGTCAATTTTCTCATTTTTTTACTATGTATTCCTTCAAGTATGTAGTTTTTTAATAACTCAAATATAAGGTAGGTCGCCATCCAAAAAAGGGCATGAATAGGGCTCCGAATCTACCTACTCCCGCAATTTTTCCCGCCATTTTGCATGAAGTCGCAACAATGCAACGTCATGACGTCGACAAATGCCACGCCAACAAAGACTTTGCCATTCGACGTCATGACGTCACAAGGGATGCTTGGTAAACGCAGCATGTCACAGTATCTCATTCTATCCATTCGTGCACAAGAGTACGACTACAAGGGAGGTAATTGCTATGCGCAAAAAGCTGCGCAGAACAGCCATTCTTGTAACCAGGGAGCCACCTTAATACAGTGTTTTACACAAAGACACTATTACTTGTTGGCATCGAGCTCACCTTGTGTTGATAAGGCAGATGATCCAATGTTGCGGTACGCGTTGTTGCACCCGCCTCATCAATACGAGGCAAGCTTGATGCCGACAAGTGATACCGTGTCGTGGTGGATATCTGTGGTATATGGTATCGACAGTGGGGGACATCGAGTTTTCATTTATTGTTCATGTTTGGAGTCATAATTATTGTTTCAGTGATATGATTTTAATAGTATGAAGGACAAATGTATATAATAAAGCAATATGTATTGTTGCATTCACAGGTGCTGCAATGGTATTGTAGGTAAGTGTGCCCTGAGGACTGCAGAACTATTCATTTTTGGGTGTTAACTTCCAAAATAACATAATCCTGGAACATACCAAAGACTGTCATCTTTTGATTAAATTTTGAATATGTTTACTGTTCAATGTGTTGCAAAATATTATAATTCTTTACAAAATATTATAATTCTTTACTTTGTGTGTAAGTCTACTTAGATAATCACAATAGTTCCCTCCCTGTACTTGTGCTAATCTTTATAAATAATTGTCTATGTACAGTTGACTTGTGTGACTGTCCCTGCTGTCAAAACAGAAGACTGGTAAGTGCTGGCATTTTGAATTTGCAGCACTTTTTATCTCCACTCTCATCAATAGTTGAAATCTGGAACAAACCAATTACTCTTAACTCTCACAACCAATTTGAGAAGCATAACAGCTACGGTCAACAGAGTAGTTATTGTGATATTTTTAAGGTTCAATTTGAGAAGCATAACAGCTACGGTCAACAGAGTAGTTATTGTGATATTTTTAAGGTTCAATTTGAGAAGCATAACAGCTACGGTCAACAGAGTAGTTATTGTGATATTTTTAAGGTTCAATTTGAGAAGCATAACAGCTACGGTCAACAGAGTAGTTATTGTGATATTTTTAAGGTTTATTTGGGTTATTTCTCAGAATACTTTTTCAATCAAAATGAAAACAGACCACAGTACAGGTTCGCTCAAGACGCATCTCCAGTGAGCGTCTCCTTGACCTCAAGCGACAGCTTGGCACTTGACCTCCCAGAAGCATTTAGTAACTTTTCTAGGTCTTCTCGGATGTTGGGAAGTAGTTATCATTATCGGTGAAATTGATCAATTTGGCGAAATATTTGCTGAAAGTGGTGGAATATTTAATTTGAGACGTGGTGTAAAAAATGATAAGGTTGTTGGAATATTTATCCAAGTGGTTTTCTCTGCTTTGTGTGGTGAGTCAAAAATGAACTGTTCTCGGGTGTAAACAAAGTAGGCGACTGTTGGTTTTGAGGCAGATTAAGCCTTCCATTCATCAAATGAATTCGGAATTTTGCAGGACATCCTGATCCGAACACTTTCTTGATTAGAGATGGTCAGGAGATATGACCGGGAGTTTCACAGGTGGTCACAAGATACCGTGCTGATAACTACTTGCCGCCGATAACTGGTTCTCCACCTGTACAGCGCATGTGGATCAAAGTGTTAGCGCACCACAGGATACAAATGACCACTGCCGAGAAGCAACCAATCTTGTCCAGATTAAGACTGCATTTGAAAACAAAATGGTAGATGCCACCTGTCTTAACACTTTGGTAGCATGGGCGGTAACCCTGTCTAATTAAATGCAAACTCCTGCAGACTATTGGGAGAATAGCTGGTAATATCTATCCAATCTTGTTCAGCCTATATCACCAGTAAAATATGTCTGTATATTTGCAGGAGTGGTAGATGTACCGTATTTAGTGCTGGAACCGACGCATAACAAACAGGACTTTGCCGATGCCAAGGAGTACCGTCACCTACTACGTGTCCTGGGAGAGCATATGGAACAGTACTGGTCTCTTTGTGGCATCGGTGAGACCTAAATTAATGTCCTTACGTCTTCCGCTTTATGTCCTTTCCCAACCTTGAAGCAGGAGTTATCTCCCCATTGAGACATATCTATCATCCCCGCCATGTTAAACGTAGTCCTGCTCCCAAACATCATTTCACAAAATGTAGACTGTACCAGCCGAAGTCAAAGTCTTATGTGATAGCGAGTTTTGTCAGTTGGTTCGTCCGTTAACTATTTTTGTCTCTGCGATATTTCTAGTTCCAGGTTATAGATTGGTACCTTACCCATGATGCAAGGAAGAACCGTATTCATTTTTAGGTCAAAAGGTGAAATGTCTAAAAATCAGGAAATCATCATAAATTGTTAGGTCCAGGCTGTAACTCCAGTTAACATGGTTAATGTGGGTTGTGGTGTCATTTGAGATATACCTCAAACTCCTAGCAACCAAGCAGCATAGAGATTTTATGTCTGTTCATCTTCTACAAGGTTAAAAATAACTTTATTCATTTTGAGGTTAAAAAGGTCATGGTCAGTGGCTCAGAAATCAGGAGGTCAACTTGCCAGAATAACTGAAGTCTCAAACAAGAAGCTTTACATTGCGCACCAAATTATGCATATATTTGCAAATCTGTACCAAAATTTGTATGTGGGATTGCATTAAATCTGGCCAGTGTGTGGGCGTATATTGAAGCCTCATTGGGCTCGTGTTTGAAAAAGAAGATGTTGTTGCTGGTGTTATCACAAGAAAACGCATTTGATAATTTACCATGGCATTGTTTGCAAAATGCGTAAAATATATTGAATTCATTCCCAGTGTTTAATCTCTGTTTCTGGCAACTTCACAGTTTTATCCTCTTGTCAAATTTTCTCACAGCTTTGCCCAAACCCCTATGTGTAGAATGCCAGTGCATTTTTCTTCTGCCTGTAAGTGGTAGATGGCAGGGTTGAATTAATGCCACAATGAGAGATGACCCTGTTGAGAGGTTAGCCCCTTTTTCCATCGATTTGACATCGATTGAAAACATTTTTTTTGTGACAAAATTACGATGCGGAGAATTCTTCAAGCCAAAATGATATTGGAAATTTATAGGAAGGACTTCGTAAACTGTTTTTTTTTCAATTATCATTCATTCCCAAACACATCCAGTTAAAAAAAAATTATTCTCCTCAAAGCATAACATTGTTTTCCTGCTTCATGTAATCTTTTATTTTCTCTTCGTCTCCTTCAGCTCAGCAGGTTACAAAGTTCTGGTAAGTCATTTAAATACTTCATAAATTTACCAATAACAAATATAGCCACCAGTCATTTCCTTTGGAAAATGGTCTTTCAGTTTCTGTAGTTCTGGTGTCGATACGTTTCCTTAGGAAATTTTCACCCTTTTACATGTTAGTGGACTAGTTACAGTTCATTCAGAACCAGGCCACTATTGAAATATTTCCCAGGAAATGAGGCTCTTGAGGTTCTTATTTTCTTCATTCTAATTCTAACTTTAACTTCATTCTAACAGTCCTAAACAATTTGAGCTGAATATTGGCAGAATATTTTATAGAATTGACTTCTAAAGCAACCCTCGCAATTAGTCACAGCATTCAGCAATTGTCGAGGTAAATGCTGTGCAGGGCCTGAATTTTGTTAAATTTTAGGAGAATCCAAGTTGATTCTCGCATAAGGGATCTGCGACAATCAAGATTCTCATGTCGAGATCTGGAAATTTAGGGTTTCAAATTCAACTTATATTTGTTTGAATTTTATCAAGTAATTCAAATCTCTGGTATTGATTACAGTCTTGCATCCCTATGAACTGAAATAAAAACATAATTTTCATGAAAAAAGAAAGACTATTTTCTTTATTTGTTTCACAGTCACACCTGTAACTCATCCAGTAACGGTGGCTCTGTTCTGTAAATTGGTCATAAGGCTTTTCTTTTCGCCTTACTGTCTGTCCCAGACATATATCCGAGATGTTTTCGGCCATATTTCGGTGACAAGTTATCGGAGGGCATTGTGAAACTTCACTCAGTAGATAAACTAAAAAGTACTAATTTTATTGCAAAGAATCAAAAAAATTCTTCCAGTGGTTCTCAACAAATTGCATAAAACAAAAATTAGATGAGAGATTTTTGTGGGTTATTGTTTGATATCATGACGTCAAGCCTGGAAGTTATAACATTGGCAGATCAAAATAACATGGTAGGTATTGGTGATTTTTGTCAATTCTTAACAGATTTTAATGCAATGTGGAGGAAAAAATAGTATTTTTTAGTTTATATACTGTGTGAAGTTTCAATGTTCTGTGATAAATTGTCTCAGAAATATCGCCAAAAACGTCTCGGATATATTATCTGGGACAGACAGTAGATAAACGCTGGCGCATAATAAAGGCTTCAGTTCGTTTTTTGTCAGAATTCTCGCACCTCCGAAAGTTTCTGGTACAGCTTTTTGTTTCTTGTGCATTGGTTCACCAGTTTCGATTCCCGTGCATTTTGTATGCCCGTCAGATTGAACAATTACATGACGTACCAAATTCGGCTTCAACAGGTACGTTGTGCCACTCAAACCGTAACTGAGCACGTCGTTGACAATTTTGCCTTTGTATTTGGCTCGTATTTTTTCTCAATGCTTTTGACATACTTTACATACGGCCTTAATCGCCTTATCGTCAGTGTCGTTAAACGTAAAATCGACTTGATCTTTAAGCTCGACCTCCCTCTCTTGCAGCGCGTCACGCCAATTTGTCGACTTTGCCCACCGTCCACCATTTTTCCGAAGACGAGGAGTGCAAATCCGTTGTCAAGCGCAACGTTGACACGGGAGTAAGGAGCTCACCGATTAGTCAACGCAGTAACCTATAGCCAATGGTTAACGAGGACACATATCTCGATGGACAAATTAGAAAAAGTTATTTCCCTTGGCATGAAAACGAAAGCAGTACCAGAGAATTTCGTTCTTGATCTGGCGTTTCCCGTTTTGGGGTAATAAATAGATTTTTAGAGTTGGACTTCAGGCGAATCAACTTAGATTCTCTATTTTACATAGCAGGGGAATCTTTACGCGAGTCGATTCGCGGATTCGTGTCAAAATTCAGGCCCTGCTGTGAGATAGTCCGTTCACCTCGGCAATTATTAACATGGTGTTAAGTGGGAGTTACTCTGATGCCGCACGATTTTTACTGAGGAGAGTTTTCCTAATTGTGAGGGCTGTAAAGTGTGTTTTGAAATGATTCTTTCATTAGAGACCTTACCATAGTGTGTTTCTCATTATGCCTCCCCCCTCTAATTAGAGGGGGGGGCATATAGCGATCGCTTTGTCTGTCCGTCCGAATTTCTTGTCCGCTCAATATCTTGGTTAGTATTTGATTGACAAGATTGAAACTTGTATGGAATGTAGCCAGTGCCTCGTAGTTGTGCAGCGTAGAGTTTTTTCCAAGTTCCGGTATGATTTTCAAGAGTTACTGCCCTTTTTCTGAAATCTATGTGAATGGGACTTGTCCGGGCTGGATCTTGGTTAATATTGTATGGACAAGTATGAATATTGTATGGACAAGTATGTATGGACAAGTATGACAAGTTGTGCAGCGTAAAATTTATCCCTGTTTCGCTTAAATTTTCAAGAGTTATGGCCCTTTGCTCCTGAAATCTCCTTGAATTGGGACTTGTCCGGGCTGGATCTTGGTTAATATTGTATGGACAATTATGTAATTTGCAGGATATGTGGTCAGTGCCCTGTAGTTGTGCAGCGTGAAGTTTCTCCATGTTTCGCGTATATTTTCAAGAGTTATGGCCCTTCGTTCTTCAAATCTTTGTGAATTGGGACTTGTCTGGGCTGGATCTCGGTTAATATTGTATGAACAAGTATGAAATTTGCATGATCTATGGTCAATGCCCCATAGTTGTGCAGTGTGAAGTTTCTCTGCTTTCAGTTATATTTTTAAGAGTTATGACCCTTTGTTTATCAAACTCAAGTGAATGGAATATATTTATTTGTCCAGGCTGGATCTCAGTCCATAACCGATTTGGACCGGGAAAATGGCTATAAATGTATATGTTATTCTACATTCCAAAGCAGACCACATAGGTCCTGAAGTATGAAATTGCACCAAAAAGAGTAAATTGGGTGCAAAATTCAAAGTTCACTGATCGCTTCATAATTTCACCACAATATACTCCCAAGGAATGTACGTCTCATAACTAGGTCACATTTTCGGATTTGGCATATGCCCTGACGACCATCTTGCATCAAAACATTGTATTATCACTTGTTGGTCGATACTTGGAATATGTATTATGCGAGGCATGGCAAATAAAGTGACTGAAACAAAATTTTTATAATTATCCAAATTAGGCCTCCACCGACCAATACAGAACAGAAACAATGGCGGGGCAGTGTCGTATTAAAGCAGAAGTGGGGGGGGGGGGGATACAATTGAGCTTCCTTCCTGTGTTGTTTTTCTGGCAAATGAACCTGCAAAGAATACATGTTATCGTTTTACTCGGTTTGTTCAACTACACCATGGTATGTATATATATCATCTGCATATTTTCAGGGAGAACTTTGGTTATATCAGCGGTAACTGGAAGGACCCGCCATCGTCAGAATCCAAGTATGCTAGGAAGAGATCAATGCAAGTTAACACTACCTTACAATGTGGTGAGTTACTTACTTTCTCATACGTAGCCTCGATGATATGAAACGAGACTAGCATCATCAAACATTTTACATGCATTCACTATAGCTGAGGCCAAACCTGTGTGGCAGTCTTTGTTAAGCATAAAAAATTGATGGAAAGGGCTACTGTCCTCCGTTTTGTGTTTGTCCGACCAACGGTCGAATACCAGTGTTCATTTTTTTGGAAATTCTGGCCTGCTGTATTACAAGTCCATGGGGAAATCCATAAGTGTGTAAACTACAGTCATTGAAGCTCTTTTCATATATTTCCAACCCAATAATGCTGCTGTAGCATGTAGTTGAATTCACCTTGTGGAGATTCCAGGCATGGAAAGTATAGGACCTCCATTCCCAGGCAGCTTGTCATAAGAGGTGACTACAGGCCTTACATATTTTCGATCTTTGCTATATAGCTGAAATATTGCTGAACGCACCGTTAAACCTTAATTCTCAGTCCTTATATTTTCGAAATCTGGTATGAGTGGTCTACCATTCAATTAGACGTTATAATTAGACCACCCAGCTACCACTCCGACACACAATTTAACCAGGTCATAAGCTATTCCTGATTTACCGAACCATGTGTGTAAATTAGCCTGCCAGTCGGCAAAATGATAAAGATTAGTGGACAATATATGCAGAAATATCGCTGTTCCCACTATATTCTGTTTCGTAGACAGGCCCCGTGGGGTTTCCGGGGATTGACCTGGGATGTCGTCGTGCACACCGCAGGTCATGGTAAGAATACACCTCAGCTCCTCAGAGAGCTTGTCATAAGAGGCGACTAACTGAGGCACCTGTGGGGTTCCCGGGTGTGAAAAGGAATAGGACCCAACATCGTGATATGACTGAAATATAGTTGAAAGCGACAATAAATCATATTCACTCACTCAATCACATAAAATACGATTTGTGTAATCCCCACGTAACCTGAACGAGCATTCGCAAGAAAAATAAGGCCTGTGACTAACCTGGGCAGAAGCAAGCAATTTTGTAAAATAGATTGTTAATACAGTTTACTAAACCTCTCTTTAATGCTGTTATGGGGGACAAAATTTGAACCATCTCAGACTTTCAGCCTTATAAAATTGATAATTATATGCATTCATTCATTTGGGGGACACCATAGCCCCACCTAAAATCAAAATCAGCATTTTTTTGAGGCATCTAATAGTGAGGCTACTAGTTGTTGTCACTGTATGGCAGAAACATTGCTGACTGTGACGTTAACTTCAACCCACACACTCGCTTTCAATTGTAATTATTCCTTGAACATTCTAGAAAGTGACAAGCCAAAAGCCCATTCTTGCGCCTGAATGCATTTGCAGATTTATTTCGTTTTAGTGCAATTATTATTCACCTGTTCAGATATATGATTCAGCTGTCAAATTATATAATCTCTGATTACATCATTAAGAATGATAATATTGGCCTTTTCATTTCTTCTTCTTTGCAGACCGATGTCTCAAGTGGCGGACTCTCCCATTCTCAGCGGGTAATATTGGGTTTGATTTCCCCGATGACTGGGTGTGTGAGATGAACACTGACCCCTCACACAACAGGTGAGATAACTCTTGACCTAGCAGCATTGGAGGATTTGAAAAGAGGAAATAGTCACACAAGGACCCAGCACCATAGATAATTTTGGAAATGATCCAAAATGCAGTCACATCAGATTCCATTGTACTAGAGACTTTGGAAATGATTGAAAATAGTCACATCGAGTCCCAGCATCCTAGGGAATTTTTGGAATGCTGAAATCCAGTAATATCAGGTCCCAGCATCTTAGAAAATTTGGAAATGATCGAAAATGCAGTCACACCAGATCCCAGTGTCTTAGAGACTTTGGAAATGATCGAAAATACAGTCACATCAGGTCCCGGCATCCTAGACAATTTTTAAATGATCAAAAATACACTCCAGAAGATCCCAGCATCCCAGAGAATTTGGAAAGCATTGAAAATTCAGTCACATCAGATCCCAGTGTCCCAGAGACTTTAGAAATGAACTTTCCAGTCACATGAAGTCCCAGCAGCTTAGAGAATTTGATAATGATCGAAAATACAGTCACATCAAGTCCAAGCATCTTAGAAAATTTGATAATGATCGAAAATACAGTCACATCAGGTCCCGGCATCCTAGAGAATTTTTAAATGATCAAAAATACACTCACAGAAGATCCCAGCATCCCAGAGGATTTGAAAATAATTGAACATACAGTCACATCAGATCCCAGGGTCTTTAGAAATGAACTTTCCAGTCTTAGAGAATTTGATAATGATCGAAAACAGTCACATCATGTCCCAGCATCTTGAAGAATTTGATAATGATCGAAAACAGTCACATCATGTCACAGCTAGGGTAGATAAATTTCAGACTTGGATTTGAAAAATTTAACTTGGAGTCCAGAATTTTGATGAAGTGCTTGTCCCTGCAAATCATGCATGCTGCAAATTTGTACATGATTCGATGACAAAATTTGACTATTTTTGGACACACGAAATAAAATTTTGTTTTTCACATTGCTTGCATGTACTGATTTTCAATGTAGCGATAACTCTGTGATATCAGAGGAGGTTTATTTAGCTACCATCATGTGTTCAAACCTGAAGCACTGACTTCATTGACCAGGCAAGCTGTGACGCTTTTAAAGCAATAGGTTAGAGTAGTTGTTGTTGAGTTTCAATGATCATAATTGACTGGTAGAGAGTAAGCAACCCGCTGCAAAGAGCAGTGTAGAAATTTATTGGACACTAGAACCCGAGTCTCCCTTCTCCAGAGGCACGCACTTACTGTGCCTCTGGCTGAACTACCGCACCAAGAATTTGGAGTTTGAGATTAAGAATACTCGTCTGGGTGTCTTTTTATTTGACAGCATCTACTGGAGAGCTAGCATAGGGCATCGCGGCGACAATTCTGGAACCCTTTCGACATGGCATAAAAGAGATTGGGTTCTCGTAAATCAAATTTGTATAGGAATGGAATTTATTCAGACTGCAATTGAACTTGAGATGTTATAGCCTCAGGGCCCGATCTAGACTTTTAGTTTGGGCACCCATACATGGCGCAGGGTGTGATAAGTTACAGTGAAATAGGCCGCAATGTGGGACTGTCAAAGCCCATGGAAGCTGTGGAAGTATTAAATGGTCTAAATACAGTCTGATAACTTTATATTTGGCAACAGAAGTTGCATTATTAGTATTGGTTTCAGCCTGTTCAGAGAGGGAATTCGGTAAAAAAAGAGATATTATATGTATTGAATGTAAATACATCCTGATTATCTTAATGTTTTTTTTGTTTATATCAGGTGCACCGCTGCAGAACAGAAGTTGAACATATCAGAGGCAGTCTTCAAGAAAGAGATAAAGACACAGGAGCAGAAACAACAGAAACTAGAAGATGTAAATCATTGACCAATGCTACACCTTAAAAAACATCATGCCTAATTGCTTCCCTTTCACAGTCTTCATATAAGAATCCAGGGTTCAGAATGCGCACCAGTCCACTAGTCCGAGAATAGTGAATTTTCTGTATTCATGATGATATAAACCCAATTTGCAAACTAGCCAAAATCAAAAACGGACTATCTCGGATGGACTAGTTCGTATTTTTCCGAAATTTGAACCCTGGAATCTGATTTAAGTTAAGTAGAATTTCAATAAAACACAAGAGAGGCAATATGTTAGATGTGGGAAACAACTAATTGCAAAGAAGCAATACTGTAATCTCAAAGTCAGGTAGATATTAATTAGAGTAATGGTATCATTTAAACAACTTATAGAGTTGAGTAAATCATGTATAAATGCAATCAACCTATCAAAATTCAATCACCCCCCCCCCCAATCTTGTGGATCAATAGTAAATTTGTCTAGCCTCTCAAACGACTAAATATTGGATTCAGATCTGCAAGTGCCTCCTATATTTCCTATAATTCCTATATTTTTGAGTCATTCCTATATTTTCCTGAAAAGCTCCTATATTTTGACTTTCACCAATGCTCTGAAATGAGTCAAACTGACAGAAATTTGTTTTGCCTCGCCTCGCTCGGCAAATATCAAAACATTTAAATCTCTCTTTCATGAACAAAGCAGCAGAACGGATCTCCTTAATCACCACCACTATGACGGCATTCAGTGGACATAATTTGATCAAACACCAGAAAACTACCAAGTTTGGAACATACAATGTAATAGTTATTTCCTATATTTATCTATATTTTATTAAGAGAATTCCTATATTTTTCCTATGTTTTAGCAAATTTCCTCCTATATTTTCACTGTGAGTCACTTGCAGGCCTGTGGATTATCTTCATGACTTTGAACCATTTTGTCAACTTCCTTTTCTATTAAATTTGATCACCCCCAGATTTATGGTGGGAAAGTTCACCTGTGATTGAATTATTGGAGGATGTACATTGGAACCTGTGGAAACCAGGCATTCTTGGGACCAGCCTATTGTGTCAGTTTTGACAGGGTTCTGATTAACAGTGTTCAAAATGCTTCAAATTTCAGTATTGGGACCATGGATAATGTGGGTATTTAGAGATTGGTCGGTTTACCAAAGTGTCAGTACACCGGTTTCACTGAATATAGAATGATGCCTCTGAATAGTGTGTATATAGAAACATCGCATCCTTGTTATATTAAAGAAGTTGTTAACTATAATGATTGTTATTCTTCATATTTCCACTTCTAAATGTCACTCAAAGATTTATATGTACATGTGTATACATGAATGTTGGTTTTTTTTCTCAACAGGAAATCAAGAAGAAAACCGAAATGCTTTCAAAAATGCAGGTAAGTTCAGTAAGAATAATTAAACACATGAAGCGGTAACCCTTAATGACAAAGCAGACCTTCAGGTTAACAATATCATTGGCTGTACTAGTTATGCCCCCCCCCCTCTAATTAGAGGGGGGGCATATAGCGATCGCTTTGTCCGTCCGTCCTTCTGTCCGTCTGTCGTACCGTCTGTCCGTCCGAGTTTCTTGTCCGCGCGATATCTCGGTTAATATTTGATGGACAGGATTGAAACTTGCATGGAATGTGCCCAGTACCTCGTAGTTGTGCAGCGTACAGTTTTTTTCCGAGTTTCGGTATAATTTTCAAGAGTTATGACCCTTTTTCTGAAATCTCTGTGAATGGGACTTGTCCGGGCTGGATCTTGGTTAATATTGTATGGACAAGTATGAAATTTGCATGATATGTGGTCAGTGCCCCACAGTTGTGCAGCGTAAAGTTTCTCCCCGTTTCGCTTATATTTTCAAGAGTTATGGCCCTTTGTTCCTGAAATCTCCATGAATTGGGACTTGTCCGGGCTGGATCTCGGTTAATATTGTATGGACAAGTATGAAATTTTCAGGATATGTGGTCAGTGCCCTGTAGTTGTGCAGTGTGAAGTTTCTCTGCCTTTCGCATATATTTTCAAGAGTTATGGCCCTTTTTTTCTTCAAATCTTTGTGAATTGAGACTTGTACAGGCTGAATCTCGGTTAATGTTGTATGGACAATTAAGAAATTTGCAGGATGTGTGGTCAGTGCCCTGTAGTTGTGCAGCGTGAAGTTTCTCCGCGTTTCGCTTATATTTTCAAGAGTTATGACCCTTTTTTCTTGAAATCTTTGTGAATTGGGACTTGTCCAGGCTGGATCTCGGTTAATATTGCATGGACAAGTATGAAATTTGCATGATATGTGATCAATGCCCCATAGTTGTCCAGGATGAAGTTTCTCTGCTTTTGGTTATATTTTGAAGAGTTATGATCCTTTGTTTATCAAACCTAAGTGAATGGGATATATTTATTTGTCCAGGCTGGATTTCAGTCCATAACCGATTTGGAAATGGCTATATATATGTCATTCTACATTCCAAAGCAGACCACATAGGTCCTGAAGCATGAAATTGCCCCAAAAAGAGTTAATTGGGTGCAAAATTCAAAGTTTACTGATCGCTTCATAATTTCACCACAATATACTCCCAAGGAATGTAGGTCTCATTTTCGGATTGGACGAAAGCCCCGGCGACCATCTTGCATCATAACATTGTATTATCACTTGTTGGTCGATACTTTGAATATGTATTATGCGAGGCATGGCAAAAAAATTGACTGAAATAGAATTTTCATTATCATGAAGGCCTCCACCGACCAATACAGAACAGAACAATGGCAGGGCAGTGTCGGATTAAAGCGGAATGGGGGGCATACAATTGAGCAATCTCTGATTGCTTCCTTCCTGTGTTTGTAACTAGCCGGAATTCACCTTCATCTCAGTAGGTCAGGCTCCAGATTCCTAGTTCAAGGCCAATGGTTTAAACCCCGACCGGAAACTCAGGAACTACAGAATTGGTGCTGTGAGCAGGGTATTTGTGGAAATTGGATTAGGGTGGGTTGATAAACAGGTTGTCAAGTTGTTGGGGGAAGATCTGATTGTCAAATAGTTGAGAAGATGGGGATTAGAGGGAAGGTACAGGCAAGCTTGTCATGCTAGCTTGTGGTTCATGTAGATTATGGCACTCCTTCATGATGGGTGAGAGTGTGATAGGAAGGGAGGTTCACTAGTGCCAGTACTAGCTTGTATCTTTGGGGAATTTCCTTTCGCCTCAGTAGATCGGGTATTGGATTGTGTAAGCGAGAGGTCAATGGTTCAAACCCCAGCCAGAGACTCGGAGACTACAACAAGAAAAAAAGAAGCCGAGTTGCCATGCTTAGATAAACTACATAGTGGGAGTATTATTGGCACTTAATAGTCTCAGACTGTTCAAGTATGACATGCAGTAAGGTCTTCAATAATTGGATTAGGTTGGACCACCTAATAAGTCAAAATGCCTAGAAAAGTATATGCCTGTATTCTGCTTTAACTGCTGAGCCCTCAAATTGGTTATTCTGCAAAATTTATGTCCAGATGTAGTGCCATCCATATTGAGTTTGTGATTCAATACAATTGACAGATGGATTGAATTATCGCAGAACAAATCAACAGCTTTGTCTGCTCTAAAGATAGCTGTAATAGTAAATTTGTATATAATTTTATGGGCAAATTTTGATTCAAGTTTTTCATCCCATATGTTTTCTCCATCGCAGAAAACGAAACTTGTGGCATGGTATATTTAAAGGAGTTTCGAGCCAAGGTTCCCTTTGTATTGATTTTTAGAGATCCATTTACATAGCAGTTTAGCCATAGCCAAGATTTCCTCTCGTGTGGAGCTCTATCTTCCTGGAGTAATTTCAAATGGTTCTGGTTCGCATATGTACATCTGGATTTGTATGTAAAGATGGGGTTCTGGTAGTTGGCGCAGATTGTCATAAGAGATGACTAACCTGGTGAAAAATGGTTACAACCAAATCGCAAGCTTTGATCTTGTGTAAACACTTGCTAATGGCTTAATTATTGCTGAATCCAGTAAACTTTGACTCGCTCACTTGATCTGAATATTTATAACGAAGTGACCTTCGCCATAAAATAGATCTCTGTATAAGCTCATGGGCCTAGTTTATCACATATCTTTGCTCCTTGTAGAAAACGAAAGTGGTGACATCATCTCGTCAGGTGAAAGAGGAGTTAGATGAGGAGGAGGAGGAGGAGGAGGAGGAGGATACGGGTTGGAAACAGAACTCGCGGAATAAACCCAAACTCATTGTCAAGGTGAAGTACCCAGATACAGAAAGAAATTGAAGATTTAGGAATAAGAGCCTATTTCTATTGTGTACTTTTTATTATGAGACGAATTGCTGAACTGTCCAATGAGGACTGTTTAACCACCAGTTTTCTGATGGAGCAATGTTGTGAATCTTTTTTGTTTGCAGTGTGTTAAATTACATGCTACAGTCTTTTCGATGAGCAGATTAAGGGCGGGTTGTAAATCACTCTCCTGAAATGCTTTGGGGGAGCTGTCGCTCTCCTTGTCAATTGCTCGCCCAAAACACTACTGGGAGAGCTATCGCTCTGCTGGGACGAGAGATAAAATAATTAATACAGCTATTGAAGAACTTTTGTTAAGCTATTTTAATATCATTAATTAGTTTATCTTTTTTTCAACAAAATAATTAACCAAAACAATTGTAAATATCTTCCACAATCTATGATTATTTCAAAGACAAATTAAAAAAGTTCTTACAGATAATGAACTTTATTTAGATTTGAACTTTTTTTTCCAAATTTTCTGTTCAACTATTACTAGTATAATTTAAATGGAATATATTTATCAGTTTTATGTAATTTTCAGTTTTTTAATTAATTTCTAATGTACATGTATGTAAATTATTCTAAATATTTTCAACTTGGTATATACTATTTTTCGTCTGCTTCGCAATGATGGCATTGTTTATTTTAGAATATACAATTCAATTCAAATCTATTTACCGGGTTCATCTTTCTCGGACCCAGAATGAACAAGAATGGATATTCCATGGACCTTCCCTTCAAGGTGCCTCAAGATATTACTCTTCGTTACGGAATTGGTACCCTCTACATAGCTGTCAAATGCTTTTTTGGCCGCCCCGCGGAGATTAGGATGTCCGGAGATCTTGTCTTTTTTCCGTGCACACAGCTTGCACCAGACGAATGTGACGTACTGCCGACCATCCCTCTCCTCGGTTGTAAAACCGATGTGTTGTTGAACGGCTGTTCCCCAGTTGTTGAAAGTTTTCAACTCCACTTTGTTTCCTTTCGGAATGCCTGCCATCGCTAAAGAGACGATACAAGAAATGTTCAACAGGATTATCGCTCGAGCAAAAGACGGAGGCTGCATGTCACGTACGCCGATCTCCCGCAGCTCTCGTCGGTACAAATTGCCCGCCCAGAGAAACACGTGCTCGCTGATTTCCCTGTAACAGATGATGAACCAATGATCGTGCTCGTTGTGTCTTAATAAGCCAATCACGCATCACTTTGCAAAAGGTGTTTGGTCAGGACGTTCGCGTTATGCGCATGTCAAAAGTTAGAAGTTTATTTTCGCTTTCTGTTTGAGTTTTCTTCGGAGGTACTCGTTGAAAATTAAAGTTTTACGGGAGGCGATTCTATTGTTTTATGATACCATTTAGCTGGATTTCGTTACAATTATGGGCGAGTGATAAATCGGTCGCCTGGAGGTCTTTGGGCGTGTGTGGGCGCGAGCGCGAGCGATCGCTCGCCCTTCCTCGCAGAGACTGTGCTAGACATGACGTTCAACGTCCTGCTCAATTTAGAGATGCACCCAAAATAGAGAGCAATTTTTCTTTTCTTTTTGCCTTGATTTAAAAAAAAAACAAATATTTAAACTTTTCTTGTGAGCAACTGTAGCCCTGTAGTTTTACTGTTTTGAATTGTGTACAAATTATTACCACCTTGTGCAGATGTGCATCTGACTTTCAATCTGCTGTGACATGTCCATTTCTTTCCTGAGTTAGGAACTTTTATCATCGCAAACATCATCATAACTAAGTCTCATGAACGTAACTAGTCCTACACATTTTTTTTTTAAATTGATACACCTACTAGTCAGTGGAAAAAGATTCTACGGTTTTGAACTGCTGCAATGATTCTTTCATGAGTTGCATTCTCAATAGTCAGAAGTGGAGACATGATAAGTATCATAAGTGTATTTTGAGTTCACTTGAGCTCTTGTTTCCCATCCACAGACTCCCCCTGTGAGACAAGCCTCTCTCCCAGCCTCAGCAAGACTGGCCATGTCCCCAGCTTTTTCTCGACAAGCCTCCTCCCCAGTCTATATAGGCGACTCCTCCTCTCCGCCCGAAAGCCCCCCTACTCCAAAGTCGGCTCAGAGGTCAAAGGTCACTCCAGTCCGCTCCCCTTCTCCGCCCCCTCCTTCCAGGAACAGAGTGAATGACAGAGTACTGAAGGCAGAACGAGAGAAGGAGGAGAAAGCAAAGAAGGCACAGAGAGAAAAGGAGGAGAGAGAGAAGGCTCAGAAATTGGAAAAGGAAAGGCAACAGAGGGAGAGAGAGAAAGAACGGGAACGAGCGCAGAAAGAGAAAGAAAAAGAACGAATACAGAGAGAGAAAGACAAGGAAAGAGAACGATTACAGAAGGAGAAAGAGAAGGAAAGAGAAAAAATACAGAAGGAAAAAGAGAAAGAACGCGCCCAGAAAGAGAAAGAAAAGGCTCAGCTGAAGAAAGAGAAAGAAGAGGCTGAAAAGGAGAAACAGAAACAAGTAGTAAAACACCCAGCTACATCCTCCAAAACACCCAGTCGTTCCTCCAGTATAGAATCCTCTAATGTAAGTAGTAAATCACCCAGCTACATCCTCCAAAACACCCAGTCGTTCCTCCAGTATAGAATCCTCTAATGTAAGTAGTAAAACATCCAGTTACATCTACCAAAACACCCAGTCGTTCCTCCAGTATAGAATCCTCTAATGTAAGTAGTAAAACATCCAGTTACATCCTCCAAAACACCCAGTCGTTCCTCCAGTATAGAATCCTCTAATGTAAGTAGTAAAACACCCAGCTACATCCACCAAAACACCCAGTCGTTCCTCCAGTATAGATCCCTCTAATGTAAGTAGTAAATCACCCAGCTACATCCACCAAAACACCCAGTCGTTCCTCCAGTATAGATTCCTCTAATGTGAGTAGTAAATCACCCAGCTACATCCACCAAATCACCCAGTCGTACCTCCAGTATAGAATCCTCTAATGTAAGTAGTAAATCACCCAGCTACATCCACCAAATCACCCAGTCGTACCTCCAGTATAGAATCCTCTAATGTAAGTAGTAAATCACCCAGCTACATCTACCAAAACACCCAGTCATACCTCCAGTATAGAATCCTCTAATGTAAGTAGTAAATCACCCAGCTACATCCACCAAATCACCCAGTCGTACCTCCAGTATAGAATCCTCTAATGTAAGTAGTAAATCACCCAGCTACATCCACCAAAACACCCAGTCGTACCTCCAGTATAGAATCCTCTAATGTAAGTAGTAAATCACCCAGCTACATCTACCAAAACACCCAGTCATACCTCCAGTATAGAATCCTCTAATGTAAGTAGTAAATCACCCAGCTACATCCACCAAAACACCCAGTCATACCTCCAGTATAGAATCCTCTAATGTAAGTAGTAAATCACCCAGCTACATCTACCAAAACACCCAGTCATACCTCCAGTATAGAATCCTCTACATCTACCAAAACACCCAGTCATACCTCCAGTATAGAATCCTCTAATGTAAGTAGTAAAACATCCAGCTACATCTACCAAAACACCCAGTCATACCTCCAGTATAGAATCCTCTAATGTAAGTAGTAAAACATCCAGCTACATCCACCAAAACACCCAGTCGTACCTCCAGTATAGAATCCTCTAATGTAAGTAGTAAAACATCCAGCTACATCTACCAAAACACCCAGTCATACCTCCAGTATAGAATCCTCTAATGTAAGTAGTAAAACACCCAGTCATACCTCCAGTATAGAATCCTCTAATGTAAGTAGTAAAACACCCAGCTACATCCACCAAAACACCCAGTCGTACCTCCAGTATAGAATCCTCTAATGTAAGTAGTAAAACACCCAGTCGTACCTCCAGTATAGAATCCTCTAATGTAAGTAGTAAAACATCCAGCTACATCTACCAAAACACCCAGTCATACCTCCAGTATTGAATCCTCTAATGTAAGTAGTAAA
>JAVTVY010003900.1:0-41815 GCA_036873755.1 Hanleya hanleyi | reverse complement strand
CAAATCCCATCATTTTTTTGTCAGCTTCACTATGTTATCTCCAGCGCTAAATTTCTGGCATCGATTTGGGGTAATAAACTATAATTGACAAAGGATGTACTGCAACTCGTATTATCACTCTTGCCCCCATACGCATGACCCTTTCTCTTCTTTTGCAGTGTAACTGCGTAACTTGAGGTATAGGCCTCTCTGTGACAGTGTAGCTTCGTTAGAGGCTTTCTCTCTTTGTTAGCGTAACTGCTTATGTCCAGCATGTCCAGGGATAAATCCTTGCTCTTTTTCTGACAGCGTAAATGCGTAACTTCAGGTGTAGCTCTCTCTCTGTGACAGCGTAACCACATAATTTCAGTGATGAACCATCTCTTTTTACTCAGTGTAAATGCGTAACTTCGTCAGACTCTTTCTCCCTTTCCACAGCGTAACTGCGTAACTGTGGATATAGACCTCTCTGTGATCGTGTAACTTCATTAGAGTCTATCTCTCTTTGTCCGCCAAACTGCTCTTCTTCTAACAGCGTAACTGCGTAACTTCAGGTGTAGACCTCTCTCTGTGACAGCGTAAGTGCGTAATTTCACTGATGGACCATTATTTTTTACTCAGCGTAAATGCGTAACTTCATCAGACCCTTTCTCTCCTTTTGCAGCGTAACTGCGTAACTTGAGGTATAGGCCTCTCTCTGTGACAGCGTAAGTGCGTAATTTCACTGATGGACCATTATTTTTTACTCAGCGTAAAGGCGTAACTTCATCAGACCCTTCCCCTCGTTTTGCAGCGTAACTGCGTAACTTGAGGTATAGGCCTCTCTGTGACAGTGTAGCTTCGTTAGAGGCTTTCTGTCTTTGTCAGCGTAACTGCGTAAGTCCAGGGATCCATCCTTGCTCTTTTTCTGACAGCGTAACTGCGTAACTTCAGGTGTAGGTCTCTCTTTGTGACAGCGTAAGTGCGTAATTTCACTGATGGACCATTATTTTTGTACTCAGCGTAAATGCGTAACTTCATCAGACCCTTTCTCTCCTTTTGCAGCGTAACTGCGTAACTCGAGGTATAGGCCTCTCTGTGACAGTGTAGCTTCGTTGGAGGCTTTCTGTCTTTGTCAGCGTAACTGCGTAAGTCCAGGGATAAATCCTTGCTCTTTTTCTGACAGCGTAACTCCAGGTGTAGACCTCTCTCTGTGATAGCGTAAGTGCGTAATTTCACTGATGGACCATCATTTTTTACTCAGCGTAAATGCGTAACTTCATCAGACCCTTTCTCTCCTTTTGCAGCGTAACTGCGTAACGTGAGGTATAGGCCTCTCTGTGACAGTGTAGCTTCGTTAGAGGATTTCTCTCTTTGTCAGCGTAACTGCGTAAGTTCAGGGATAAAAATCCTTGCTCTTTTTCTGACAGCGTAACTGCGTAACTTAAGGTGTAGGTCTCTCTCTGTGACAGCGTAACCACATAATTTCAGTGGTGAACCATCTCTTTTTACTCCGCGTAAATGCGTAACTTCGTCGGACTCTTTTTCTTTCTACAGCGTAACTGGGGATATAGACCTCTCTGTGATCGTGTAACTTCATTAGAGGCTATCTCTCTGTGTCAGCGAAACTGCTCTTCTTCTAACAGCATAACTGCGTAACTCCAGGTGCAGACCTCTCTCTGTGACGGCGTAAGTGTGTAATATCACTCATGGACCATTATTTTTTACTCAGGGTAAATGCGTAACTTCATCAGACCCTTTCTCTCTTTTTGCTGCGTAACTGCAGGTGTAGACCTGTGTTTGTGACCGCGTAACTGGTTTTCTATTTTGTCAATGTAATTGCGTACCTCCAGCTGTGGACCTATCTCTGGGACAGCGTAACGGCGTAATTTCGTCAGAGAATTTCCCTTATTTGTCTGTGTAACTGGGTCTAGGGATAAATCCATCCTCTCCCTTCTTGGCGTAAGTGCGTAACTCCAGCCCTAAATCCCTTTTATGTTAGGCCATTGTCACTTGATTGGTTGTTTAGCATTACGGTACCTTGATTTTTTAAATACGCATGATAGATGCTAAAAATTAATTATTATTAATTATTAAATTGCAAACAAGTTGTATACGAATTTGAAGAAAATGAGTAAATATTACTCATGAGAATGTAAATCCCTCATATATTTTAATTATTTGCCCTCAAAATGTAGATGAGGGCTGGTCATCCAATCATGTGACTTATGGCCTTAGCGTAACTGCATAACTTCAGCCCTGAATCCTTTCTCTTAATCTCCACATAACTGCGTAACTTTCTCAGATAATTTCTCTTCTGCTCATCGTAAATCACAGCATAAGCTTACAGTCGATAGTGCATCAACAGTATAACCAGGGATTATCAGATATAGATCTTTAATGATTCTGAATAAATTCAAAATGGTCACCAAGTGTGTTTCCGAACAATCAGAGAAAACTGGTTCTGTCATTCGTTGTCTCTTCATGCATCGATGATGTTTACCAAGTTTCATAATGAACACTTAAACATTTCCAAAGATATAGATCATTTATTATTTTGCATAAATTAAAAATGGTTGCCAAGATTTCTGCCCAATCAGAGAAACAACTTCTGTCATTCATCCTATGTCTCTTGATGTATCAATGAGGTATATCAAATTTTACATCAAGCACTTGAACGGTATCAGCGATCATAGAGATCATAAATGATTTTGGCGGATTCCACGCAAAACTGTACCACTAACTCCCATTTTTGTCCGTCCTTGACGGAATATGACATTAGTAACACCAATAACTTGGAAGACATCATAAACAAACAAAGTTCCCTGTACTTTATTATCTAAAATGTGTCAATGAATTGCATAAGATGAAAATAAACATTAGTGCCCCTATGAATTATTTGTACAGTTTTTAGTTTAGCGGAACAAAACACAAATGACATTAGTAACATTTGTGTTACTAATGTCAGTTGTCCATCAAAATCTATTTGAAGAAATGTACAAGAAATTTCTTATAACAGAAGCACTTGCATATGCTCAGTGGAATTAGGCCAAGCATATTGATATATCTGTACCATTGTCAGTGTATGTCGTCACCCATGCTGTAATATTGAGCCTTTTCAAAAAAGTTCTAATGTCCTTTCCATCAAGGGAGTTGGACGGAAATTACATTAGAAACGTTTTTTAAATGCTCATAGTATTGATGTATTGGTATTTAATACACTGGCAATGGTACATATATCTCAATAAGGTCAAGCTAGTACCACTGTAAATCTTTAATTGAATAATTTAATTGACATTTGTTTTGTGGTGAATATTATAAATAAAGTTGGACGGACATATGACATTAGAACAAATGACATTAGTAACTTTTACATTTCTGTCTCTCTATTATACTGCAGATAAGAAATGTGCAGTGTAAAACTGTTTATATTCACGTAGATATGCATACATTACACAACATTTGTGTGTTTAGCAAACAAAGTACAAGACACAGAGTCAGTTTTTTAACATTTTTAATGTTACAAACGTCATTTTCCGGTGAGACAGACAATTTGACGGAAAGTGGTATAGTTTTACGTGGAATACGCCTTTTGCATAAGTTCAAGATCGCTGTCCATCCTTCCCACCACTCAAGGGAACTCATGCAATTTATTCATTACAAGTCTCTTGATACATCGATGCTGTATACCAAGTTCCGTATAGAACACTTAAATGGTACCAGAGAAATACATCATTAAAGTTTTTGCATAAATTAAAGATGGCCGCCAAGGTACCGAAATACGGTAAAAAACTACACTAAGAAACTTTTAGTAAAGCGGTTGATATTTGGTTTGCTGGGTTGCATACTCAACTCTCCCTCCGGCACTGAAGAGCAGTATGCAGGAGAGAAGAGCAGGAACTATTAATTCACAAACCAGATGACATCATAATTCGTCTTCAACAGTATCAGAGATAGAGATCATAATGGTTTTGCATAACTTAAACATGGCTGCCCATCCTTCCTGCCACTCAGAGGAACTGATTTGGTTATTCAACTTTCATATAGAACACTTAAATGGCCCCCAATAGGGTGAGGCACGAGTTTTGTACCATGTCTGTTGCCACTAGGGGAAGTTTAATTTCCTCTACATTATGGCTGTACATGGATAGTCACACATGTCCAGCTAACCATATCGCAGATAGTATATCGTCGCTATATGACCCAAATGGTGTTGAACGCGATGTTAAACCCCTCATGCAGTCAGAGATATATATATCATTAAAGATTTTGCATAAATTAAAGATGGCCTCCAAGGTGTTGAACGCTATGTTAAACCCCTAACTCACTCACTCAGCGATACACATCATCAAAGATTTTTCATGCTAAGAAACTTTTAGGTTTTCAGTATTAAAGAGGTTGGTATTTCGCTTTCTGGGTTCACCGCATTCTCAAGTCTCCCTCCGGCACTGAAGAGCGATGTGCAGGGGAGAAGAGTAAGAACTATCAAACACAAACCAGATGACATCATAGTTCTTCTAGGTACAACAAGCGCATGTGCGAAGTATAATTCACTTTAAAGACAGTCTCTTGTAGAGTGATTCCGCGTGATGTTAAACCCCTAACTCACTCATTCAGAGATGTACATCATTAAAGATTTTGCATGAATTAAAGATGGTCGCCAAGGTTTCCCCTGCAGGTATGAAATCATACCGAAATGAGGTAATAATCTATGCTAAGAAACTTTCAGCTTATTCAATATTAAACTGGTTGATATTTCTCTTGGTGGGTTTACTGCATACCACAAGCCCGCAAAACAAGAGTTTTGGGGGGTGTGGACGGTGGTATTACGGTGGTCTCTATATATAACCCCATGCTTTATATAAATACACAACTGGTGGATTTATATAAAGCATGGTATTATATATAGAGACCCCATATTTCGACACGTCACCGTAATACCACCATCCACACCCCCCAAAACTCTTGTTTTGCGGGCCTGTGCTGCATGCTCAAGTCTCCCTCCGGCACTGAAGAGCGGTGTGCAGGGGAGGAGAGCAGGAATTACCAGAGACAAACCAGATGATGACATAGTTTTTCTAGGTAAAACAAGCACATGTGCGAAGCATAAATAGACTTTAAAGACAGTCTCTTGTAGAGTGATTCCGTGGTTGAATGGATAGAGTGGTTCGGCTATTGTCACGAAGGTCGTGAGTTCGGGGACAGACTGAAGATGCAGCCTGTTACCTGGAAATGGAGTGCTATCATACCTCGGTCATTCCTTCAAAGTTTCTTGATGTATCGATGATCTATGCCACGTTTCACACTGAACAGCGATATGGTATCTTAGATTCACAAGATTAATGGTTTCGCATAAATTAAAGATGGCCACCATAGTTTTCACCCAATCGGATCCAGACAATAATTGCTCCTATCGGCCATCAGCTGGATAACCATGTCATTGACCTTGGCCTATTTTATCAAGGTCAAATTCTAGTTGTTGCAGTTTCTGCAGGGATATGGCTTGGCTGTTCAAATGTACACTACAGTACTTTATTGAAGCCTATTCAACTTCATCAAAACGTACTATTTCATCAAGGTAGGTCAAATTCTAGTTAATACAATGTTTTGATGGGTTACACTCATATATACATGTAGGCTGAAAAATGATGCACACGTGTATATCTAAGCCCTTTACCGTCTGTGCTGATAACTCCAAATGCTCTTACATCATATGTTGCATACATATGCAGTACAGTGACAAGATGATTAGTCAAAAGCTTTGGCAGCCATATTGGATTGACCTAATTTGAAATATAATTATCTGGAGAAATGGCAGAACTATGATGAGCAAAACGGAAAAGGTCTAATAAAGTTACGCAGAGCAAAATTCAATGGTTCAAAGAGGTTCACAGCTGAACTTGCAGTTACGCTGTCAGAAAAAGATGTCTACGGTACACCTAAAATTACGCAGTTACGCTCACAGTAAAAGAGCGGTCTAGAGCCAAGTTACGCAGTTACGCCGAGCAAAAGAGAAAGGGTCTGACGAAGTTACGCAGTTACGCTGTCGGTAAAATGAATTGGTCTATCACTGGAGTTATGCAAAATCGCTGAGAAAAAGAGAAAGGGTTTGACGAAGTTACGCAGGTACGTTGAGGGAATAAATAATCCATCGCCGAATTTACACAGTTACGCTGTCAGAAACAGATGTCTACAGTGCACCTAAAGTTACGCAGTTACGCTCTCAGGAAAAGAGAGGTCTAGATCCGAAATTACGCAGTTACGCTGACATGGCTGAGCAAAAGAGAAAGGGTCTGACAAAGTTACACAGTTACGCTGAGCAAAAAGGAAATGGTCCTTCGACGAGGTTGTACGCACTTACGCTGTCATAAAGAGAGATCTATATCTGGAGTTATGCAGTTACGCTGTCAGAAAACGAGGAATTGATTTATCCCTGGATTTACGCACTTACGCTGACAAAAAGGGAAAGCCTCTAATCATGTTATGCTATTTGTGAGGAGCAAAACAGAAAGGGTCTAATAAAGTTACGCAGAGCAAAAATAAATGGTCCATGGATGGAGTTAAGCAGTTACGCTGTCAGCATGTAAAGACTGGTTCACAGCTGAACTTACGCAGTTATGCTGTAAGAAAAAGATGTCTATGGTACATGTACACCTAAAATTACGCAGTTACGCTCTCAGTAAAAGAGGTCTAGAGCCAATTTACGCCGAGCAAAAGAGAAAGGGTCTGATGAAGTTACACAGTTACGCTGCGAGTAAAATGAATTGGTCCATCACTGGAGATACGCAGAACTTTACGCTGAGAAAAAGAGAAAGGGTTTGACGAAGTTACGCAGCTACGTTGAGGAAATAAATAATCCATCGCCGAATTTACGCAGTTACGCTGTCAGAAACAGATGTCTACAGTGCACCTAAAGTTACGCAGTTACGCTCTCAGGAAAAGAGAGGTCTAGATCCAAAATTACGCAGCTACGCTGAGCAAAACAGAAATGGTCTGACAAAGTTACGCAGTTACGCTGAGCAAAAGGAAATGGTCCTTCGACGAGGTTACGCAGTTACGCTGTCATAAAGAGAGATCTATATCTGGAGTTACGCAGTTACGCTATCAGAAAAGAGGAATTGATTTATCCCTAGACTTACGCACTTACGCTGCCAAAAAGGGAAAACCTCTAATCATATGCTATTTGTGAGGAGCAAAACAGAAAGGGTCTAATAAAGTTACGCAGAGCAAAAATAAATGGTCCATGAATGGAGTTACGCAGTTACGTACGCTGTCCGCATACAAAGACGTTCACAGCTGAACTTACGCAGTTATGCTGTCAGAAAAAAATGTCTATGGCACACCTAAAATTACGCAGTTACGCTCTCGGATCAAAGAGAGGTCTACAGCCAAGTTACGCTTTTACGCCGACCAAAAGGGAAAGGGTCTGACGAAGTTACGCAGTTACGCTGTCAGAAAAGAGGAATTGATTTATCCCTGGACTTACACACATACGCTGACAAAAAGGGAAAGCCTCTAATCCAGTTATGCTATTTATGATGAGCAAAACAGAAATGGTCAAATAAAGCTACGCAGAGCAAAAATAAATTGTCCATGGATGGAGTTACGCAGTTACGCTGTCCGCATGCAAAGAGGTTCACAGCTGAACTTACGCAGTTACGCTGTCAGAAAAGATGGCTGTGGTACATGTACACCTAAAATTACGCAGTTACGCTCTCAGCAAAAGAGAGGTCTAGAGCCAAGTTACGCATTTACGCCGAGCAAAAGAGAAAGGGTCTGACGAAGTTACGCAGTTACGCAGTTACGCTGTGAGTAAAATGAATTCGGTCCATCACTGCATGGAGATACGCAGAACTTTACGCTGAGAAAAAGAGAAAGGGGTTGACGAAGTTACGCAGCTACATTGAGGAAATAAATAATCCATCACCGAATTTACACAGTTACGCTGTCAGAAACAGATGTCTACGGTGCACCTAAAGTTACGCAGTTACGCTCTCAGGAAAAAAGAGGTCTAGAGCCAAGTTACGCATTTACGCCGAGCAAAAGAGAAAGGGTCTGACGAAGTTACGCAGTTACGCTGTGAGTAAAATGGATTGGTCCATCACTGGAGATACGCAGAACTTCACGCAGAACAAAAATAAATGGTCCATGAATTGAGTTACGCAGTTACGCTGTCCACATACAAAGACGTTCACAGCTGAATTTACGCAGTTACGCTGTCAGAAAAAGATGTCTATGGTACACCTAAAATTACGCAGTTACGCTCTCGGATGAAAGAGAGGTCTACAGCCAAGTTAAGCTTTGCACCGAGCAAAAGAGAAAGGGTCTGACGAAGTTACGCTGTCAGAAAAGAGGAATTGATTTATCCTTGGACTTACACACATGCGCTGACAAAAAGGGAAAGCCTCTAATCAAGTTATGCTATTTATGATGAGCAAAACAGAAATGGTCAAATAAAGTTACGCAGAGCAAAAATAAAGTTAGTTACGCAGTTACGCTGTCCGCATGCAAAGAGGTTCACAGCTGAACTTACGCAGTTACGCTGTCAGAAAAAGATGTCTATGGTACATGTACACCTAAAATTACGCAGTTACGATCTCAGTAAAAGAGAGGTCTAGAGCCAATTTACACCGAGCAAAAGAGAAAGGGTCTGACGAAGTTACGCAGAGAAAAAGAGGAAGGGTTCGACGAAGTTACGCAGCTACGTTGAGGAAATAAATAATCCATCGCCGAATTTACACAGTGACGCTGTCAGAAACAGATGTCTACGGTGCACCTAAAGTTACGCAGTTACGCTCTCAGGAAAAGAGAGGTCTACATCCGAAATTACGCAGTTACGCTGAGCAAAACAGAAAAGGTCTGACAAAGTCACGCAGTTACGCTGAGCAAAAAGGAAATGGTCCTTCGACGAAGTTACGCAGTTACGCTGTCATAAACAGAGATCTATATCTGGATTTACGTAGTTACGCTTTCAGAAAAGAGGAATTGATTTACATGTATCCCTGGACTTACGCACTGACGCTGACAAAAAGGGAAAACCTCTAATCAAGTTAATGCTATTTGTGAGGAGGAAAACAGAAAGGGTCTAATAAAGTTACGCAGAGCAAAAATAAATGGTCCATGAATGGAGTTACGCTGTCCGCATGCAAAGACGTTCACAGCTGAACTTACGGAGTTACGCTGTCAGAAAAAGATGTCTATGGTACACCTAAAATTACGCAGTTACGCTCTCGAGTCAAGGAGAGGTCTAGAACCAAGTTACGCATTTACGCCGAGCAAAAGCGAAAGGGTCTGACAAAGTTACGCAGTTACGCTGAGCAAAAAGGAAATGGTCCTTCTATGAGGTTACGCAGTTACGCTGTCATATAGAGAGATCTATATCTGGAGTTACGCAGTTACGCTGTCAGAAAAGATGAATTGATTTATCCCTGGACTTAGCTGACAAAAAGGGAAATCCTCGAATCATGTTATGGTATTTGTGAGGAGCAAAACAGAAAGGGTCTAATAAAGTTACGCAGAGCAAAAATAAATGGTCCATGGATGAAGTTACGCAGTTACGCTGTCCGCATGCAAAGAGGTTCACAGCTGAACTTACGCAATTACGCTGTCAGAAAAAGATGTCTATGGTACACCTAAAATTACGCAGTTACGCTCTCAGTAAAAGAGAGGTCTAGAGCCAAGTTACGCATTTACGCCGAGCAAAAGAGAAAGGGTCTGACGAAGTTACGCAGTTACGCTGTGAGTAAAATGAATTGGTCCATCACTGGAGACCAGCAGAACTTTACGCTGAGAAAAAGAGAAAGAGTTTGACGAAGTTACGCAGCTACGTTGAGGAAATAAATAATCCATCGCCGAAATTACACAGTTACGCTGTCAGAAACAGATGTCTACGGTGCACCTAAAGTTACGCAGTTACGCTCTCAGAAAAAGAGAGGTCTAGATCCGAAATTACGCAGTTACGCTGAGCAAAACAGAAAGGGTCTGACAAAGTTACGCAGTTACGCTGAGCAAAAAGGAAATGGTCCTTCGACGAGGTTACGCAGTTACGCTGTCATAAAGAGAGATCTATATCTTGAGTTACGCAGTTACGCCGTCAGAAAAAGAGAGGGTTATAGCTGGAATTACGCAGTTACGCTGAGAAAAAGATAAATTAGGATCTGACTTGAAGTCCTGCGTTGTACTGTACTGTGCATGTATAGTTTCATCAGGAGGCCTACTCTATAGTATGCTCCGTGGTGTCATTGACTGAGAGAATGCCTTGTGTATTATGAGCAACAATATACTATAATTGTAATATTGATCTGATGTCCACTGCATGGCTGCCATCTCCATGTACTGCATGTACCAGCACTCCCGTGACTTCTTACATGAGGGAATGACCATAATTACCGTCTTTTCATGTTGACCTGAGAGAATAAATTCATCGAGGCCAAATGTGCTATTCTTGAGATAGCAATTGATGTAAACATGCGTATTAAGGGAGTATATCACATTAAGTACTGGAAGACTGAAGGTGCTGAAAACCCTTCAGTATTTAGGCTAGGATAAGACGTGGGGAGTAGATATGGGGAATTGGGGTGGAAGTAGGAGGATCTTGGGGATCATCTTCCAGGTATTTGTAAGCTTGCTTTTTATGGGAATTGAATTAGTATGAATTTCTTGGGGGCACCAAAACCATAATATTCAGTCCAAGGAACGTATCAATATATTATTTATATTCACCCTATTGCGAGCATGTTTGAATAAAAATCCAGAAACTCTGATATAGTTCCATAAGCTCATGAACGTCAGTTACTCCGTTAATACTAATAAACTGTGAAAGTGGTGATATTTAGTGCAACGGTCTAATCGTTCCAGCGTAAAACTATCCGAAAATCGTGTGTGATCCCCCAAATTCTATATTTTGAATCTGTACTAAATTGATACGGTAACCTTCAAACTGAATATAAAGAATATGATATGAATTTCAGTCTATGCCCGAGAGTCAGCTTATAATTAGGTCTGATTGACATGAATGCACAAGTTCCTTTAAGGCATGATAATGACGTGTTTGATAATAATCCGCCTGTTGCACAATATTGAGATAACAAAGAAGAGCCTGTCTGTGCAGTAACCCATCTGATCAGATTTTGGTTCGTATAATTTCACTTTGCCCTATTTTTTCAACCCACGACAATATTTTGAGCTGGCGATTCCTGACACAATTTTACTATATTTTCCCAGTATTCAGTGAAACTGTCATTATGCTTAGAATAATATATAATTTATCAAATACTACATGAAAATAGACCATCTATCACCAGTCCAAAATGATTGTCCTGGGTTATAAGATAGGGCAAAGTGAAATTATACGAACCAGTGGCTGAACATCTGTAGGACAATCTTCCCTCTCCAGGCAATTACCCCAGGACGTATTCCACCGGATAAATTCCTCCAGGGCAATTCCCCATCGTCAATTTATATCCCCCCCCATCCCCCCACCGATAATCCCCTCCCAATGTTAAAACAATCATATACCACCAGGAAAGGGAAATACAGGTATTGTATTGTTCTGAGAGCCATAATCTCATTACCGTCGGATCTTAAATACGACATGATAAACAGTTATACAGATGCTCAAAATACTACCAAACAAAGGAAATATTGCAAAGTTCTTCATTTCCATCGTAAACACGGAACGTGGCTAATTGAATGGCAAGATTATGAGCTATTTGTGTTTCTCATAATCGTACTAATCTCATATAGTACATGTTTTGTATGATGACAGGATTGTAAAAGGATAGCACAACGTAGGATGAAGACATTCTGAAATAATAATACAACATGAGCTTGAATGTATATAATACGTATTCCACCGGATAATTTCACCGGGTTAATGCATGGATATCTATTTAACCGCTTATAAATGTACATGCGTGAAGATACAGAATTTGTTAAGCATGACAAGGAAGTTCTAATACAATAACGAAGTGTGTAATACTATATTCATATACATGTATATTTATATAATGGCCCTGAATAAGACACTTTCATTTCCTCACACCAAACAGGTCGAAAACATGAATTTCCACATAACAGATTCTGTTTTCATTATATCAGTTCTACCTCCATCATAACATTTTCTACAATTTTCTAAATGTAGCAAAAATAGAACAAAATGACATTTTTATAGTAGTGGGGATTTCCGGGGGAAAATTGTACTGGGCACGGGGAATTTATCGGACGGAAATTGTCCTGTGGAAATTTATCCGAGGGGAAATTGTCCGGGGGGTGGAATATGTCTGTGTCTTTTCAGTATGTATTGTGATCTGATATAATATTAAGCTAAATAGTATGCTATACCATTTTTCAGAAAAAAGCAAGTAATTAAGCTCATTCCCAATATACTGCATTGCCATAGTGAATCGTCTTTCAGAAAATGAGCTTTTTTTGTCTTATTAGTGCATATCCTCATTATACATGCGATCATTTTTCGTATTTGTATCATGAGAATATTTACACTCGTTTTTTTAAAATATTGTGGATATACACAGCTGATTAATGTTATACACTATTTCGAGAAATAGAATCAAATGTCACACAGTTAGATTTGAGGCAGCGGAACATGTGAACCAAATATCGAACCAAATATAGTTTTGAGCCAACCAAGTTAGTTATCAATGCTACCAATATCTACTCTATGGATCACAAATGTTCGCTGGTTAGATATTAAACGAAGCCAATTGTTTGTTTATGCAACATTGATTTGTTCCTTCCAGTCCAAATATAGCGTCATTTGTCTCGTTTTGTTGTATCCTAACCCAGGAGTGGATTGATGATCTGCCTTGCCCTGATGTCATCACAACATTAGCTCTTGCCCGAAACCTATGTGATCGGAGTAGTACATTAAGATGAAATCTCGTATCACTTCTGAGGGTATGGGGGATAATGCGAAGGGAATGGGATGGTAGATGATATCACGTATGGTCGAAGTCACGTCTGTGACAAAGGTCATGGTCGGTGAAGGGGTTAAACCATGCCAGTCTGACCCACCAATGTCATTCGCAGTCTTCACCACGTGGGTTTCAAGTCGACATACCGCACGGCCCGTTTGGATCAAAGATTGTCCCTATCTCACCCAAACACGTACCGGTGCACCAGCACAACGCCCGCTTTCTCTAATGTTGCCCAACTGTGTATGCGTATCATGCTGTCACTTCCAGTCCAAACCATACCATTCGTAGTTTACACCACGTAGGCTTCAATATGACACCCTGCACGCTATATTTGGACCAAGATTGATCCCCTGAATCGCCCCCCGTCGCAGTCTACATGCCGAGTCCTCCATGATGAGCCAGCAACCCGCCACGACCCATGTAGACCATTTAGAGCCCATGTAAACCAATTTGACCGGGGTTAGTTTTGGGTGTAAAGTTCTTATTCTGCATTTCATTTTTTTCAGAAGAAATCCTAGTTGTGTATCTACCCACCGATCACATGGCCGAACTCGACGAGCACTCCAAGTCGAGACCTAGCTCGAGCCCTTAGGACCCCATATTGGCCCACCTGGACCCATTTGACTGAGTGTCCGGTCAGTTTACTATCCGCATTTCTTTCCAGAAAAACCCTAGTTTTACATCCACCTTAATCAGCCAGGTGGCCTCTTCTCTATTTTCCACAATGATATGCCGACTCCTTCACCGACCATGGCCTTTGACCCGGACGTGATCTCTAACGGACGCGACGTTATCCGCCCTACGCATCGCAATCCCCCCCCCCTCCAACATTAAAAATGATAAGAGATTTCGCCTTAATATACTACTGGCCTGTAGGTCATATGAATACTTGTCACTATACCAGCAGCTTCTCTCGTTGCGTTTAACTAATACAATCAATTCATAGAAATAATAAATAATCTATTCTGAGTTATGCTGAATAGGCTGAATGTGAATACCGAAACAATTATATTCATGATTCATGGATGAGGAAACACCTGTACGGGCGATGTCATTCCATCGTCACAACTGAGGTTTATCAGCGACCCAGACGCTGTCTATCCCATTAAAGTCTTCGTTCAAAAAGACCATCCCTGCTATGCGCCGATATTACTATGAAATCATCACATTGAGTGACCTCCCACATCTCTGAGACCACACTGGAAAACATACGTCGAACAAATGTTAAATCCGGATTCAGGCGATACTACGCCGCATTAGCTTTGCATATAAATTTCTTAAAAAATAGCATGAAGTCTAAATATTCATGCTATTACATGAACCGAATATACCCGATCATTATCCTTCACTCTCTTTCTCCAATGGATCGGAGCCATTGAAACTAAGCCGAAATCACGAGAATCGTCAAATAGCATGTATTTGTATTACTGTTCTTGTATTCCAATGCCTTCACATATAATAAACTCGAATGCTACGAGATAAATTAGGATACACGCATGTTAATAGCCTTCTTTTGTTTAAGCGCAGTAATCCGTAATTTCGAGCCCTCAGTAGCAGCGCGGTAGCAGTGCGGTGGCAATGCGGTAGCAATGCGGTGACAACGCGGTACCAACGCAGCAGCAACGCAGCAGCGATGCGGTAGAGGCACAGTAGCAGCACCTTAATTATCGCGGTAGAGTGACATTTCATGAGAGCGGTACTGTATGGCGATATTCTGCTGGTGGACGTTTCGTCCCCGAGGCCCGCCCCCTGTACAGACCTTTTGGTCTTTGATATATGTTGGCATTTGTGGGAAGTTTATGCTGGGTCGACATCGGGCCTTACAGACTAGTCTTTTGTGTTAATTGCCGTCATTTATATCTGACGACGATACAGCTCACCAATCTCCAATGTACGAGTTGTCACAGCGAAACAGCTCACCAATTACCAGTATACGAGTTGTCAGAGCATTTCCATCATAGCTCTCTAGATTTGTATCTAATACCGCTTATGCCGGTGCTAGAGGCCGTGTGGTCATATCATCCATGTTGCCACATGAACAGGTACAATAAAAGCGTACCTGAGATACAACATATATCACGAATCGTTAGATTCTTGGTATGTGCTTTAGAATAGGTTTTCCGGAAGACTATTCTGTGAAGTCATATGACGCAGTCAGTATGTCGGCACCTCTTCCCACTTCCCTTATATGTGTTGTAATTTTTACCTGTATATGGCGAGATTCTGCTGGTGGACGTTTCGTCCCCGAGGCCCGCCCCCTGTACAGACCTTTGGTCTTTGATATATGTTGGCATTTGTGGGAAGTTGATGCTGGGTCGACATCGGGCCTTACAGACTAGTCTTTTGTGTTAATTGCCGTCATTTATATCTGACGACGATACAGCTCACCAATCTCCAATGTACGAGTTGTCACAGCGAAACAGCTCACCAATTACCAGTATACGAGTTGTCAGAGCATTTTCATCATAGCTCTCTAGATTTGTATCTAATACCGCTTATGCCGGTGCTAGGGGCCGTGTGGTCATATCATCCAAGTTGCCACACGAACAGGTACAATAAAAGCGTACCTGAGATACAACACATATCACGAATCGTTAGATTCTTGGTATGTGCTTTAGAATAGGTTTTCCAGAAGACTATTCTGTGAAGTCATATGACGCAGTCAGTATGTCGGCATCTCTTCCCACTTCCCTTATATGTGTTGTAATTTTTACCTGTATATGGCGAGATTCTGCTGGTGGACGTTTCGTCCCCGAGGTCCGCCCCCTGTACAGACCTTTTGGTCTTTGATATATGTTGGCATTTGTGGGAAGTTGATGCTGGGTCGACATCGGGCCTTACAGACTAGTCTTTTGTTATTCTGTGAAGTCATATGACGCAGTCAGTATGTCGGCACCTCTTCCCACTTCCCTTATATGTGTTGTAATACAAGGTGATGTACAACGAGCGCGCACTCTTCCTGTCTGTTGTACAAGGTGATGTAAAACGAGCGCGCTCTCTTGTGATGTACACGGTGATGTACAACGAGCGAGCTCTCTTGTGATGTACAAGGTGATATACAACGAGCGCACTCTCTTGTGATATACAAGGTGATGTATAACGAGCGAGCTCTCTTGTGATGTACAAGGTGATATACAACGAGCGCACTCTCTTGTGATATACAAGGTGATGTACAACGAGCGAGCTCTCTTGTGATGTACAAGGTGATATACAACGAGCGCACTCTCTTGTGATATACAAGGTGATGTATAACGAGCGAGCTCTCTTGTGATGTACAAGGTGATATACAACGAGCGCACTCTCTTGTGATATACAAGGTGATGTATAACGAGCGCGCACTCTTCCTGTCTGTTGTACAAGGTGGTGTAAAACGAGCGCGCTCTCTTGTGATGAACAAGGTGATGTACAACGAGCGCGCTCTCCTGTGATGTACAAGGTGATGTACCGGTACAACGAGCGGGCTCTCTTTCGAGATCTGACAAATCGGCATGTCGCTCGCTACAACATGCAATACTGGTTTTATTATACAGACAAGTCGCCAGTTCCGACCCGCCAATGTGAAATTTGCATCTGTTTCTGAAGGAAATGCTTTAATTGGCAAAATCATTATCTTGGTCGCAGCACAATTGTCTATAGAATTTATTAGCAAACTAACTTAGCTGTGGATTAACTGAACTATAGGGAATATAAGATTACATTTCTTAATGAGAGGTGTCAATTCCGACCCACTGTCGCCAGTTACGATCCAGCCTCGTTTTGACATTGACCATTGACCCAGATATAAACAAATGTAATCGTCAACATGATAACTTTTCACACAAAATAGGGTCCTAGCTGGATATTTCGTTTTGCATGCATTCATCTCATAAGTGAACATTTGGCGTTAAAGAATGCGAGTTGGGGGTGATAGTGATATGGTCGAGCTGATCATATTGCCCAGATATATTGGACACTGAAATAACTCCGATGGCTAATAAGCGTATACTCACTCAAAATGATGTTAAATCAATAGTACTTTTACTTATTTTGCATCGGAATAGCAGATTAAAGAGAAGAAATGTTAATCAGCACTCGAGTCACGATTTTACGTAGTGAGCGCTGGATTCGCAAGACATTTTCAGGCCAAGGTACGACCCAGCTTGGCCATCCATGGATGATGGTGGTTCGGAACTGGCTCCGTCAGTTGATGCCAACAATGGGGCAGGTAGCCTTTTGAGTGACACTCTAATGGATTAATTTATGACAGGTACCATATAATAATTATATGTGAGAAACAAAACATCAAAACTTTGATCGAAAGGGCTGGCAGACGACACTGTTTTGTACCGACGGCGGGTCATGGTGTTTGTACTTAGACCGATGTAGTCGTGTGTATGGAGTGGGTCTGCAAAGCTATCGCCTAACAAAACCAGCGAATGCATAATATAATTTAACCATGATTGAGAGGTTGATCAACTTGCTTGAACGCATCAAATGTTTTATGATTTTGGGTGATCATGGTTACGATCAAAAGCAATATTTTGGGAAGTGGATCGGAACTGACACTGGGTCGGAACTGGCGACGTCACTGTACCGAATAACACATTTGAAAAAAGGGAGACTTTATAATCATGTGAATGAGGATGGTATGGTGAAATAAGCATATTGTGTTCAACACTGCGCGACCGTTGTTGATTTCAAAACGCCGTGTCAAGATAAATTGTTCGATCTGGGCTTGTTTGTCTCATAATTTGGAAGAGTAACGTTTTCAGTGATCTTACGTACCTTTTCAAAAGATGCCAAATATATTTCAGTCAGATTTTCTAATTTCTATCACGGACGGGCCGACGTATAAACATAGCAATCTTCGTTTCGAGGAGTATGCTGCCGCCCGCTATGGGAGGCAACTCTTGGTTCAGAAGATGTCGCCGTGGAACATTTCTCATGTTCAACGCTCGGCCGTGGTACATGACATTTGTTAAACGGTAAGGCACGATATGAATACATCATCACATCACGGTTTGCAGAATGACACGTGATAGGCTGTCAACTAATGAAAACATTACGAATTTGCATGCGGTATAATGATATACTGGAAAATGCAAGAAAGAATACTGGTCAACTGATGTGGGTTTTATGTAAAGTTAATGCATATTTGGATTTATGTTACGTCGTACGGAAAGGGCATCCCGAATATTGACGCGGGAAAGTCTTTTCTGGACGACGGCTGTATAATGAATGTCGGAGCTGACGTCTGTGCTCAATTCTAAAGCATCTGCTTGCTCTTTGGCATTGAAAGCATAGGGAGATTGCTGTCCTATATTGGACGATATAGTACCCTTTCTCACGTGACTCTATTCCAAAATGGACCTATTCCAAATACGATTTGGACGGGGTGGATAGGTTATCGCACCGTCTGCTCCATAGTATATGGCTATAAGTGAGAATTACTCGCGATTTTCGATTTTCAATAGATTATTTACTACATTATCTGTTTTCTCTTAGTTTTGCGACTCAAAAATCTTACAAATGTTAATTACTTCTCATGATTCTTGTCGTTTCGCTGAGTCTGTATATCCGAGGGCGTGACAATCGTATGAAATTTATGAATGGCGCACGTGCAGAAATCGCAACATTGCATTGATGACAGCTGTCACTCAAATATAGCTTTCCGTCGGACCGCTGTTCACAGGAGGCGATGCACCTGTTTCAGCTAAGATATGATGATATATGGGGCTGTAAATTGCTTGGCAACTCGACAGAAAATTTCAGGGAGTGTATATCTTATCTCGTGTAATAAAAAATCCTCCAGAATTTTCAGAATCCATCACAATCATTCGGTAGTGCTCTTGTATCGGCTGCGCTGCTCGAGGGCGGAGTCAGTAAAACTGTGATCGAAACTGTCTCGAGGTCGTACATTTCAACGCCGTAATCGGTGTGGGATAATTATTGGAATCTGATATAAATGATTCGTCACCGCACATAACATCGCGTCTACATGGTGTTTGTAATTTTAAAGGGAGAGTAAACATTGTCTCTGCACTGAAATGCAGAAATATCGTTCCCTGAGCTTGATCACCCCCTCCCCCCCCTTCACGCCCCTCGCCTGAGAGAATAGGCCGGCCCCAGTGGAACACCAGAAAAGATTATTTGGATGGGTCTACCAGAATTTGTTGTCAGGGGTAAATTGAATTTCAAATGAGTACTGTGACCACATTTATTCTTTTATTTTTAGCACTGGTAACATTTGTAAAAGATGCTTTAGAATAGAAATAAATGTTAGTTTTCTGTCCTCTAACTGTCCAGATAATGGATGGTAAAACGGAATTGCCTTTATGTTTTAGGACTCAGCCTGCGGCTTCGTCCCAAAACAATGGGCAATTCCGTTTTACCATCCATTATCTGGACAGTTAGAGGACAGAAAACTAACATTTATTTCTTAAATATACTATACTATGTGGACATTTCCCTCGTATAATTTCTGCTTGATATGTATTTATTAGGCTTAAACACAAAGTTCTCATCTTATAAATTTTTGCGTGCATAGCGACATTGTACTATATACCGATGAGCTGTACTTCAAGCTGTATTTCACATTATTGGAGAATCAATATTGTTAACTTCCTGATAAAGCTGATAGCTCGATTCGAAGATATTGCGGATGAGTCCGTTTCATGGATACAGCAACACGTCGCGCAAATGGTCTTCTTTTACATGTGCGCATATGAGCTGCAAAACATGTGCGTGCGAAATGTTAGTCAGCTGTATTTGAATTATATTGATTACGGCGTTAAGGCGATATGCTATGGTGATAAGGCGTAACAGCGGGAGTTCATTTGGTCCAAAATATCCATGATTCCCCATGGTTTAGGTGTAAAGTCCGTGTTCCGCTTTTTATATTTTCGGGACAAATCCTAATTTTACATGCACCCACTAACACACCCTGCCACTCTTGGCAGGCCCCGATTCGCTGGGAATCGATATTAGCCCCCCTAGACCAGGTTTATAGGGCCTTTTCCTATTTTAGGTTTAAAGTCCGTGTTCCGCTTTTTATATGTTCAAACCCAATCCTAATTTTACATACACCCACTAACACACCCTGCCTCTCTCAGTAGGCCCCGATCCGCTGGGAAGCCATATTAGCCCCTCTAGACCTGTTTTAGTCAACGTGACAGAACATTGTTGCAGAGACTTGTGGGACAGGGCTACACCACCAAGCGCCTCCACTCGGGGTTTCTCAGGTTTGGCGATACGTATCGCATGCTGATAGCAAGGTGCGAGCGTAGCGTGCAGGATCTGTGGCGTTGCGTTTCGTGGCTTGTGTCTGGTTCCGCTTGGCCCGGGGCTAGGGGCCGTGTGGACCCACGTACTTCGGGATCCTCATGGTGCTCGTATGAACAGTCGCAGTCAGGGCGTGGCTGGGATGCATCGTTCTTTGGATGACAACTTTGCAGCGAGTATTATGTATTAGGAATACTGATCAGCGATACGGATTTGGTATTTTTGGAACATTATGATGTCTTGCCGGCATCAGTGAAAACTGTTGACCGCTTCTCTCTTGCAGGAAACAAGCCTATGTCTTTTGGGATATTCTCTAATGGACGGCGGCTGAATTATGAATGACGGACCAGACGCTTGTGATTCCTTATTTTAAGGGTAAAGTCCGTGTTTCCGGAGTTTGTATGTTCAAACCTAATCCTAATTTTACATGCACCCACACTTGATTTGATCACCCTGGAGGAGCGCGTCACTTTGTCACCTCCCACGACCCATTTGAACCAATAGTGGCCCACTTCTTCCCCAAAACGTCGATTTCCATGCCCCTTTTTTACTGCGCAGGCACGGAATGACGTCAGATCCACGTCACATCCATCCATTCGGATGCGCCCTCACGAGTGCTTCACACTGATACCTCAATCGACCCAATCGGACCAATATGGGCTCACCTAGTTCTCAAAACGTCTCCGTTGGGCTTGTCTATGTATCACGCGTGCGCAATGCAGACTTTCCAACAAATTTCAACCAATGGCTTCGCGACCCCTATCAACGTGTTCTACGTGGTGAGAAGACGAAAAAAAAAAATACCGCACTCCATACCGCAAATGCCCATGTGTGGGTTCCCCAGTGGGCATATTCGCAAATCTTCGGATTAGGGGAGATGACCCGGAATTCGGCCCACAGAGGTTTCACCTAGTCAGAGTTGTCTTCCTTGCATCCAGATGGCAGCACGATGGATGCGACAAGGGGATTTCCCACAGCAAGCGCCGCTATTTTGGTTGCTTATTTTTTGCGGAGATATACTGGACACGACACGCTCGACCCTATGGTCGCACTGATCATAGGCTCGTAATAATAACATCGTACAACACCTATAGGTTATGTTTATTACTATAAGTCTTACTTCCCATGTATTCATGTATTTTTGTCGTGCCAATACGGTTTAGGGGATTTCTCTTCTCTCTCTGTATGACTATGTGGAGAAACTGAGGGTACACTTGCCATTTATGCTGGGCATATAGCTGGCGATTTTGTCGGGGACCACTACCCGGTTGCGCATAAGTGCAAACGCCCGAGTATTGACACCAGGGGGCGCGGTTGACCTACTTTGTGACGTCACCTCCGGTTCCGGTCACATGGCCGAAAGTGACCTTTGACCCCTGCGCACCATTATTAATATACGGTACAGCATTTGACCCCGCATTGACCTTTGACCTATTGTACGCAGGGGCAGGGGTCAAAGGTCACTTCTGGTCACGTGACCGGAACCGGAAGTGATGCATCATGGGATAGAGTGCACTCAGGGATCAAAGGTCAATGCGGGGTCAAATGCTGTTATATTACTTCTGGCATTTTTTCCTTTTCTTCTTTTATTAAGTATTCCAAACTATAATGCTTGTAATTCTATTAACTGAACAAAGAAATTTATAATGTAATATAAATAAAGTTTTGTGTTGATCGGCCGCGAAATCCGCACGGGAAGTGGTCCGAAATCCAAACGTTTATGGAAGCTGAAATATAACATGGTGCGTTGACAATGCTGGGAATGCATCACAGGCGAATAAATCGCCAAAGTTTGTCCAACATAGTAAAAACACAATGCTGTCTTGAAGCATTTTTCGTTTGCGAACTGATCTTTGAAATTTCTCCGATAACTAAACTGTGCGGATTTACCGTACAGATTGCTGAGCTTCTCATGTGATATGTATAAAACGTTTGTCTGTTCCATTGATGTTACTTACATCTTGACCTAAGTCAAATTCAACAATTTAAACTGTCCGTATTCTCCCGCTTACTTTCATTTATCACTATTCGTTTCTCCAAAGCACAGAGAAGACAAAAGTATACTACCCGAAGCATGGAGAATGAGGAAGTAATAGGGTGGGTCAGCTTATTCGACGGTGAAATTATCTAAAATCCATCTCGCATGAGCCGAGCATCCCAGCACTGTAGCTCTCGTGGAATTGCGCCGGCCAAAAAAGTATAGTGCATCTTTTCGGGAAGCATGTGCGATAGAGAATCGGTGACGCAACACATTTGTACCGATCATAGGCAATGGCGTCTACGAGAAACATGAATATTGTAGCCAGTGAATAGCCGAATATCTTCCAGGAAATGCACATGGAGACATTGAACAATTCTGGGTGAATCACTACCACAATATTCAGCGGCACTGCGATGATTCTCGCGCTGATATCAGTTAAAGTTTTTTTTTTGGCGTTGAAAGGTTGAAAAACAGTAATTGTATAATACGATGCAACGTAATTTTACAGTTGAATGTACTGGCATCTTTTCTGCCAGTACATTTAACTGTGAATTTACGGTGTGATTTATAACAGTGTATTCTATATCCAACAGTACGAGGAAGGAGAAGATGTGAACAAGTGGAAATAAAAAGTATATTTCAACTCTCGAAAAGATGTGAACATGTGAAAATAAAAAAAAAATTATCTTCTAACTCTCGAGGCTTCGTCTCCTCAAGACATTTATAATTTCTTTGCGAATCGCTTTGCTTGTCAACACATATATGAAAGGGTTAAATGCCGAATTAGAATAAGATAAAAGATATGTCATTGCAAACACAAATTCAGGTACATTCTTCAAGCAAATTGCCCTGATAGCCCAGACGATACAATATGGCCCCCAACACAGCAGAAACACAACCACCACCGCACTCATTGTCTTGAAACACTTTTTGTTTTGTGAAGTAATTGTTAAGGTTTCTGACGATATTTCTCTTCGAACACTTACACTAGTCAGTCTCCCACGTAGACTTTCCACAAAAGGTTGTCTTTCTTGCAATCCCGTAGAGGCACCATTTGGATGAGTTTCAACAGAAATTGGCCCATTTTGAGTACTCACAGATGGCTTATGTAAAGCTGATTCAATCGAGCATGTCTCTTGCTGAGATATTAATTTGTGATAAACTGTCCGTCTTTTCGTCGTGTTTGGTTCTTTGCTGAGTGTTCGCTTCTTCAAGGCGCACAATAGCAGAATGTATACTACAACAAGAAATACAACGGGGACGAAATATGATAAGAAGGCTTGCCCCAGAGAAAAATAACCAAAGGTCACCTGACAGGATTCAATGACCGTGGCTTTGTATATATCATTGTTCTGTTGAGCAACAATAAAAGGCACCCAGACAACAAATCCGAGAATCCATAACGATATTGAAATTATCACAGAGCGATTTTTTGTGAAGCGTGTACGATAAAGTAGCGGTGTCGTCACGCATCTGTACCGGTCATAAGCGATGGCGTCTAGAAGAAGCATGGATATTGACATCAATCCGTAGTCGACGACTTCCCTGATAATGCACAGTGGGATATTAGTGAACCATTCGGGGCAAAATTCCTGAACAAGATTTATCGGCATCGCAAGAACTCCCATATTGAGATCAGCTATGGCCAAAGACGTGGCGTAAATCCTGAAGTTTGCCGAGAATTCTTGTTTCCGTCTCATGTAGAAAATCACGAAAATATTCCCAGGAATGGTAAGCAATATAATAATTGTAGAGATTGACAGAATAGTAAGTGATAGTGTCAGATGGTGATAAGGAGTTCCTGGTGGACATATTTCTCTTTCTATTGGAACGTCAGTTGCATTATTATGTTGTAAACAAGACCCATTCATTCCCGTTGGTCCTTGTACCATGTCTAATTTCTAGGTGTCGAAATACGATTCTAATCTCGGTCTTGGTCGGTCTAGAGAAATCAACGCTTCGAGCTATTCTGCCATACCTCTATCATTTGCTCAGATATGCTAAAGGAACATTCAGAGCAGTCGTCTTATAACGATAATAAAGATATATTATGCATTTTCCTGCTTGTTTCTCGTGATAAACCTCCGAACGTTTCTGAATAATATTCATACTGATATACTAAACCCCGAAAATATGTTATATGTGCACGAGATTCAGCCTTGACGCCCGTTCTATTATGCCTATTATGGAAATGTGGGTGGCTGAATACACACGGAGAGATGTTTCATGATAAATTCCTGTTATAAAAGCCTACTCTATTGCGCTCGATGCGTTGTGATAGTGGTATGCGCAAATATCTCTAAGATTGTAAATATTCTGTTTTTCACGCGTAAAAGGTTACCACTGATTTGAAGAAGGAGATGAAGATGATTATAAGCATTAAGGTTTATCGATTCTACACAGTTATTTCCAACGCGATTCACTGTAGTGCTTGTCAGAAAGTTTAATAAATGGTCATGATCAACGAAATACCTTCGGTACTACATTTTTACCCAATCGAATAGCTCAGCAATGTGTACCTTGTAAGATGGGAGAGCTAAATCTGCACGCACCTTGTATGTAAAACCTTCCATGAACCGTGGAGACGTATCTCTGTTAGAAACGGTTTCAACTGTTTATGTATACCCAGAAAACGATAATAAATGTTTAATAAGACAATGAGATTAGTATCCGTTGTTATAGCTTCGTATATAATATATAATGTAACCTGTTCGAACAAATGAAGCAATTAACGAAAATATAAGATCACTGCCCACATGATTTGTAAGGACATTTGCTACAGTGTCAGTTGTTAACAATTCAAATGATTGAAAATTATGGAACGGTCGAAGGAAATGGAAATTCAGGCCATACATTATATTGGCCGTTTCTCTTCGACGGAAACTATATCTGAATTATCCAATCGGATACTCTGCAAGAAAGAAGTTGGATGAAAAATAAAAGATGAAAAAGCGCCAACACTTTTACATGGGCCTAATGCACATTACCTGCTTTACTTAGCTTTCTCAAAGAGCATACTAGTAATATACAATTATGCGGTATAAAGAGGCGATCGTATCCCTTAGCAACACAATCTTAGAGAAGTTTCTTTAGCAAGAACAGTCATAAGGTTCTTTATATTTAAAAAAACTCTTAACAATAGACTCATACTTTTACATGTATCGGGTATTAGAATTGGTTTCTCACGCCCTATCTTTCCTTGGTATGGTATTGTTTACTTTGTAGATTTTCCTGTGACAAAATTATCAGATATAGCGAAGATTTTCTGAGGAAGGATCCAATATTACAATATTCAATGAATGAAACGCGTAAGGAAATTGCAACTTAGTTGAATTAAAAGGGTGTGGTTTGAGGGGAAGGAACAATATCGAAGAGTGTTAAATTTAGGGGCAATGAACTAGAAAAAAAACTTTAGGCGAATGATGGAAGAGTCGCAATGGGGATATTATACAGATCTAAAGATGATGATAAGAGTGGCGTGTGCTACTTTCTTCAGTTTCAAAACTAAATCCTGACGATTTCCATGTAAAAGTTCGATTTTCACTGCCGACGTCAAAGCTCTATTGTTAGCTTTAGAAGGTATTTGGTCTACTATAGCAGGAAAATATGTCATATTCTCAGTCACTGTCATACCTTCAAGCGTTTGAGAGTGAAACTTCAACTCACCCCACCATTTTGAACATTCTACAGTTATATGACCGTAGATTTCATGAAGAGACTGACGTTGTGTTTTGTTGATTGCCTGGACACGTTGGCATCAACGGAAATAATGAATCTGAAGAAATGGCTAAGGCAGCACTAGGTAATGAGGTTGATCCTGTTGGAATCCTGTATATCTTACTGTGCTTATATGAGAAAACTGTTTCAATCATTATGGGATGCAGTGGATAATAACAAAGTTCATGAATTTCAAAAGGCTGTAGAATGTATTCATCTGAGCAGCCAGAAACGTTTCGATCAAGCCATGATCAGGCGATATAGAATCGGCCATACCCGATTAACTGACAAACATTCATTAAAAAGGAACCAGCCGCTAGGTATACTCCATGCCACGAAGATCTCACGGGGAAAAATATTCTGATCGACTGTATAGATTTTAAGTTTGTAAGAGATTCTTTTTATCAAGCAGCTAGTTTAGTAGAATGTATTCTAGGTTATTTGAGAGAAATCAGTTTGATGTATAAATTTTAATATATATGTTTTTGATGTGTTGTGTTGATTACTTCTGGATTGCTGGGTTGTTGACTTGTTTTTGTTGAAATACCTAGAAGCTTGTTTGATTGTCGCTATATTGTTGAACGCGACGTTAATTCTTAATTCTCGCTTTCTCTCTCTCTCTCTCTCTCTGTCGATTGTTGAATAGACATGTGATTGGCTATCCAAAGATTTCATTATGAGTATGACCAAGATAAGACATGATAGAAATTACAGGATCAGTCGGATAAGTGAGAATGAGGGGGGCCTAACAGAAGGAAAATACATACTAGCTGATATTTTGTAAATTTTGAGAAAAGACGATTTGATATTGATTTAAGGGAGTAGAGGACGTTCATTTCTAGAGGTTGATTTTTTTTTTAAATTTCAGGATTTTTTCACCCGGTTAGGAGAAGATGATCCATGAAAAAAAAATATGGGGTCACCATACTCGTTAAAAAAATATGGCAGCCAAATGCATGTATACCACTTAAAAGCCATAACACTGAATACATAGGAAAATTTGATTTTTTTCTTCTTAGATGTTCAATAAATCATACTTCCCAAGGCCAAATTTTTCCCATTTTGCTATATAATACTAAACACATATAGTGCTTGTTAAATATGTAATAAAAACAGGGGGACACCATACTTTCTTAGAAAATATTAGCGGTATAACAGATAAACGGAGCCTTTTCAGTCCTATTTCCAGGAGGGGGTGGGGGTGGGGAATCGGGGTGGGTGTGGAGAATATTATTGAAGATCAATTTATTAGCCATTCAGAAGTTTTGTTTCAGTTGAAACTGAATAAGAGTGAATTTGGGGGGTATTCCGGAGGAATAATTTTTAATCTATGGAGCACTTTGCACCCTTCAACCGTTGAATTTAAAATACCAATTTTTTGGTCCATCCCATCACACTATCGAACCACCAGTAAAACGCATAAATGGTTGTGTTGTGTCTTTTGTTGATTTTTATTCCATTTTGATATGTCTGGGTACTTTTGTTAGGAAATTCAGCTTGTTTTGAAAAATTTGACAAATGACCATGTTGTAGCCCCATAAGAGCAGCGAAATGAACGTCCTCTACTCCCTTAATATGATCATATGTAGGGATATATGCAGCGAGCGGTCATATGTAGGGCGGACTGGGGGAAACAGGATGCACGGCGCGTTCGCACGGAGTGCCCAAGTACATCCATCCATCTCTGTTAATATATTTTAGCTGCGATTTCGTGAATACAGATTGATTAGCAATGCAGTATAAAATAGTAGGATATACTTTTCTCTACTCCAAGCAATAGGAAAATGAATGAAATGCGATGAACTAGAAAATTATCAGAATTGGCCCAGATAACCACAGAAAGCGAAACATCGACGAATACGCGGCGGCAGTATCGGTCGATCTGAATGTGTTGTTATGGGCGAAAGTCTGTTTTCTTCGTTGAACCAAATTGTGTTAAGTTTAATCGTTTTGGTTTACATTACACATGTTGTTCAGATATGTGTGTATCTCTCTCTACGTACGATGGAAATACTGAGTCCCTATCTGCAACATAGATAAAAGTAGTTTTATATCCAATTTTTGTTTATTAATTTTTTCCTCATTTTAAGAATTATCTCTCCGAGCCGATCAGTACTGATATTATATTGCAAACTTAATTTTCTAATTTTTTGCTATATGCGGGACACGCGATTATAAGTTCGTTTTAACGCGCTCACATCAATAGTAAATGCAAATAAAATACTATTTAAATCAAATGCTGATTTTACCTCCCCTCCCATTTCCGCGATGCCGGCGACGAACACCTGGTCGTTGCTGGGAACGGCTGCATGACGCTGGAGTAATAAGAGATGTATATCCGTCTAGCAATTTCCATATGTTCCCAGGTTATCGAAATACAATAACACACAAAGTCGGTCATTCAACAATCCACAAGTTACGGTGATATATGATAATTTATCATATCTCAGAGAAGCATGTAGACTTTTGATTGGCTGACAGACCTCATGTGTGATGCTGTATTGTCAACTTGCTGGTCGAATATATATCGTATACCCCCGTCGCCAAGGGCAACGAACAGGTGTTCACTAGATTCCATCGTCTGCTAAACAAAATGGCTGAATCAGGCAAACGTTTCGCGTCTCACACGGACGATGAAGTTGTTGAAAAGCGGGCTAATATTATTCCCAGCAACACAAAAAAATCGAACAAAGCGTCCGAGAGAACTTTGAAGTATTACCTGAAAGAGAAGGGACAGAGTGAAGAATTCGAAGGATTCTCGGCCGAGAGGTTAGCAGAGGTACTCAGTCATTTTTATTTGGATGCCCGAAAACAAGACGGAGAATTGTACAAAACATCCACTCTCGAAAACTTTCGACATTCTCTGAATCGTTACCTGAAGGCCCCACCGTATTTGAAAACTTTTGATTTGATTAGAAATTCGGAGTTTAATGAAGCCAACGAGTGCTTCAAAACCGCACTTGCAGAGTTGAAGGCATCTGGAAAAGGCGACACCGATCATTATGAGCCCATAAACGAGTCCGATCGTTGTAAACTCTACAAGTCTGTTCTCATGTCCCCAAAAACCCCAACTGGGCTTGCAAATAAAGTTCAGTTCGATGTATGTCTGTTCTTCTTTAGAAGGGGAGTGGAGAATATGGAAAAGATGACAAAAAACACATTCATCATCAAGCGGGACCCGAAAACTGGGCAGAGGTATGTGAAAAAAAAGGAGGATGAACTCACAAAAAATCGCCGGGCCCAGCAAAAAGAGGGTGTTACCGGATTCATGCCTGAAGAAGAAGGTTCCCCGTTCTGTCCTGTTGCTTCATTCGAAAGTTATATCTCCAAACTCCATCCGAAATGTGATCGCTTGTGGCAGTACCCGGTTGATAGTTTCCTCGACGACGATAAAGTTTGGTATTATAACAAACCTATTGGGAAACACCGCTTGGCAGCCTTCATGACCAACCTGGGCACTCGTCTGAAACTTTCTGAACCATACACTAACCACAGTATACGAGCAACCGGCATCACCATCCTTGGTAGAAACAACTATTCAGCATCTCAAATAATGGCTGTCACAGGTCACAGATCTGTCTCGTCGCTGTCGGTTTACCAGCGAGTAGGTGATGGCGAGAAACTGCAAATGGGCCACACGGTTGCGTCAGTAGCCTTTCCTGACACGATGGGTTCAACCCGAAAGACGAATACCGGTACGCATACACTTCCAGTAAATGTTCTTGTCAAACCCCATCCTGCAGAAGCTGTGACATCATCTTCTCAGTACCCTGCACCCACGTCAAATGATGCCACGTCGGCCGTGTTACACACCCAGGATGTACGAGCAGAAGGTCATGCCGACGACTTTGATTTTGATCTTAATCAGCTGTTTTGTGAATTCGACAGCACCGCTGTCCCGCCCACATCGTGTGACATTCCCACAGCTATCCTGGTCGCCGCAAATCCCTCAGCGCCAATGTTCAATAACTGCACAATAAATGCAATCAACATCATCGTGCGAAAATGAAGCAAATACCTATACTTCTGCCAAATTGTGCAGGACAGTTTGATTTTTCCGATTTTTCTGTCGAACTGTAAATTTAAGTCAGTTCATGTTGGTCCTTCTCCTGTGTGATGTTATGGAAACATGACACAAGTGACACTGTCGAGTGACGCGGTGTTGAATTATAGACAGAATGAAAATGTAACAGTTCACACGTGTATTTGAAACTTACATATCCACGCAACAGATGTGAATCCGGAACGGGTCTTTCGATGTATTTATTAACAAAAGGTATATAATCTAGATATTATACTCGTCGATGGCTATTAAATATTAAACATGAAATTGAGATTAAGCTTAATGTTCCAGTATTTTATACGTTTCTGATTTTCAGAATAGAACATAAGAGATGAAGCTGAATTTGAAGTTAGATTGTTCATTCTTTATCACCGAAGCCCACCGGTATTTCACACGGAAACCGGGTTCATTGTTCACGGATTACAGTATATGTTATCGTTATCTTTGCTCCTCCCTTAGTGCGTTTTAAAGATGAGGATTGTAAAAATGATACATTTGTCTTTGTGTTCATTTTTTCCGGTGCATGCTGTGGATCGTTCTGAAACCAGTGCAAGTCCGATCGAAGTCCGTTCCATTATGTCGGCCTGTGCGCCTCGGAAAAATATGGCGAGAGAAACCAAATCTCATCCCGTATTACCCCGGAAGGGCGACGTATAACTAATATTATGTTCCGATTGTGATTCTTGTTGCTGCGTACGTGCTTTTGCTGAACAGGCTAAATGATCGAGCCAAGGAATCGCAACCGAAAAGGGAGATCAATATTTACATGGTTGCTAAAAATGGGGAGAAACGTGATGCATCTTTTTCTCGTGATATAGATGACAGCGATCCTCGTGATATAGATGACAGCGAACCTCGTGGTATAGACGACAGCGAACCTCGTGGTAGAGATGAGAGCGAACCTCGTGGTATAGATGACAGCGAACCTCGTGGTATAGATGCCAGCAATGTTGAAGTTGCTTTGGGAATTGGGGAGCTTTCAAACAGAATTAAACATGATCAAGCAATATTGGAGAGTCAACAACAGGTACCATCCGTGCCACAAGCTATAGATACTCCAGAGTCGTTTGAAGATAATCTTCAGTTGCAGGAGCCTTCCGGCAAAACCCAGTCAGTGTGTATTATTCTTGACGAGAAGCGCTCCACAGATGGCAAGCCAAAAATGCCACAGAAGCAAAAGCAGAATCCGAAGGACATTCCAGATAGAGTGAATTCCTCAGGGATTAGACTACAGCAACACAATTTAAATATCGTAGCAACTTCTCGGCGAGTGTTGATAAATAAACTTTCCTCTGAAAACTCCAAATTCAAAGCCAAGAATAAACAATGTTTCAAGACTATGCGCGTAATTGTGATACTGTTTCTACTGTGTTGGCTGCCATATTGCGTTGTTTGGCCAATACAGAGAATTTGTAAAGGATGTGTCCCATATTTTATCTACGAAACGTCGTCTCTTCTTTCTTACACGAACTCGGCGATTAACCCATTCGTGTACGTGTTCACGAGTAAAACAAATCGTTCTATACTAGCGAATGTGTTGCAGAGACGCCAGAATAATCAAACCACAACACGGGTTGCTCCCGTTACTAGAAAACAGCCAAACTAAGTCGACTCCAAAAGAGACTGGGTGAGTAAGTTAGAAGGATTTTAACTTCGATTTCAACAATTGTTCAGTCATATCACGACGACACAGTCACGTTATCTGTGACGCCGGGCCATCTAGTGCTTTATCCTCCAATAGAAACAACCCCTTATAACGAATATGCCGTGGTATTTATACTGCATCTTCAAGGCACTTGAACAATTGAAGAGTCGGGGAAATTCCCCGGAATGATGTGTGTCTTTGAACATAGTGGTAACAAGTGGCATGGAAAGGTATCGAAGTTTCCCGTTTTTGTGTGGGGTTATGAGTATTTCACATCATGCCATCACTTTTTTGACTGACTTGTTGGCAAAGTCGACAGCTCAAATCACACGACATTGGATGTCACATTGTATGACAGTTTTTAGCTCTAAATATTGATCGGAGAATTAAGATTGTTAACTTTCTGATGAAGTGTATAGCTCGATTCGAATATATTTGTGGTTGTGTCTGTTTCATGGAAAAGAATATTTTAGTATATTTTTGTGTTGTTATTCACTGTTCAGCTGCATACTCTTAACTCTTTGTTAACATTGCTACTCACACATGGTATTATTGGAAGATTTTCTTTGAAGTATTTGTCTCCCCTTACTTGCATCCTGCTTTTGGCGTATATATGTGGATACCTATTTGTTCAGTACACGTCTGCACGACTATATTGTTTGTTATGTTTTATGGAGTTGGAATATCTTTCTCCGCGTGGACTGATGACACACACTGCACAAATGTTTGAACGGCGCCGCACTATAGGTATAATTGCTGCCACACTCTTAAAACGCAAATGTTAGATTCAACATCTAAAGTGTTGGAGGAGGGAAAGCACTTAGAAAGTGCTGTATTCACCACTTTTAAGTGTTGTATCCACCACTTTTAAGTGTTGGATACAACAGCTTAAAATGTTGCATTTAACACTTATATGTGATAAATACAACACTTTCTAAATGCTTTCCCTCCTCCAACACTTTAGATGTTAAATCTAACATTAGCGTTTTAAGAGTGCAGAGTTAAAAGATTAGCATAAGCTTGATAGACGTTTCGCTCAGCTCGGACAGCTTAAGCTGTGGGATTTCGTCGTCTAAAATCAGTCATAGTCTCAGAGCGAATCGCTCCACTTATCAGTACGTATATTGAAGGGATTCCATGCCGAGTTTGTGTAAGCTAAAATACAAGAGGATGCGAAGACAATATTGGGAACACATGACAAACAAAAATTCCCTCATGGGTCAAAGTGTGCAAAATGGGACTCAAAATACTAAACATACAGTAATTAACAGGCTCATTATCTCCACGCATCTCTTATTTTGCGAACTGATCTTTGAAGTTTCCCCGAGAACGGAATTGTGGCAATTTACCTCAGACAGTTTAGAGCCTCTCCGTATTGTATCCATACAACTTTTGTCTACTACATCGGTGTTTCTTGCATGTTGATTTACGTCAGTGTCAATCACACAAACTTGCCGTTATACGACAAGAAGTAGAAAAATGAGGAGATAATATGCTTGGATGGCTTGTCTCATGGTAAAATAACCGAAACCTATTCTCATATGGACCTAGCTTCCTAGCGCTGTTGTCCTCGTTGAATTGTCGGCAAAAAGGAATGCAATCCAGACACGAAATCCGCGAATCTGCATCGTTAATGAAATTATTATAGTGTGTGTTTTCGTAAAGTATGTTCGATGAAGATACGGGTTCGTCACAGATCTCTACCGATCATAGCCAATGGTACTTAGGAGGAACATGGATATTCGTGTCCAGTGAGTAATCTAATATCTTCCAGGAAATGCACATGGAGATGTTATTGAACACTTCTGGTTGGAGCACTGCAATTCTCACACTGATATCAGTCAACACCAACGACGTGGCGTAAATCAAAAGTTGCTGTTGAAAATGGACGAGAAATATCCATGGATAATGATCAGAATAATAACTATGGAGGCTGAGAATATGCGAAAATTTGTTCTATCGGCAGGCACTGAGACGTGAAATCACCTATTGTATGGTGAAAGTCTGTTACATTTGTACGCCGGTCACCGGATCCATCCATTTACTGATCTTTAGATATTGTGCTATCCCTGCCTTTGCAAAATAATATAGGAAGTAATATCCTCGCTTGGATGAAGAAAATATCACAGCTAGACCATCATTGTGAGTATACGATTATAGGCTTTGATAGCTTACGTCCAAATCAACTCGTGTACTCTCTCAGACAACATGTTCTGGTTCATAATAATACTTATCTAATATTTAGATTGATGCTCTGTCGAACATGTCAATGGTCACCGTTGGGGTTCAGAAGTCGGCTAAGATCATGGTAAACAATGAATGTTAAAAGCAGCTATCTGAACTCGCCAAAAAGCGACACTGATATATATATATATCTTTGATAAGCTCTAAAGGAGCGAAACCGGTTATGACAATATAATGTCCAGTGTTATACTCCTGTAGCTACCCACGTTATGATTTGAGGTCTTTAAGACGACATGGCTTGTGCGCGTGTGATTTTTAAGATGTTGTAAGTCGAAGTCGTCTCAAGACACAGGGATGGTCTTCATAAAACCTAAACAATAATCGTTTCCAAGGTCCGGCTTATGAGATTTCTCGAAGTCTTGACAACCTCTTAAATGAGAGAGGATACAACGAAAACGTATGTTGAATATTAAGCCGATTTATTGTAAATTCATTCCACCTAACTTAGGAATGACCGGCATCATTTGGCAGGCAGACTAGCACAACCTCATCAACATCAGACTATTCTGTAAACAGTCATTTTCGGAACTGGAGATAGCAATAACTATTATCGGAGGCTGGAGCCTCTAGGAGACCTGATGATTGTAGTCTGACTATATGTGCCGTTCATTCCGTTATATACAAAGCTAGACGTTACAATGTCAATTTAACCAGGCATAAATGTCCTTACAAATTCGGTACAATTATGACTAGCAAATCACAAAACTGTCGAATTGTATAAATTCATTCGTCAAAACCAAGGTTAAATCATTACACTTACATAAACGGTTTCAGTCTTTGTTAGTCGTTTTTGTATATAAGAGCCTGTAACTGCTGTTAGATCACATCCGGAAGATGACAAATAAAATTTTGTCGAAATATTGAGACTGTCACCATGCGTTTATTAAGTTTATTCGGAGTTACTTTGCTTCTGCATAACGGTTTCTATGTTATCTGTATAAATTTGAACTTACATAACTGATTCTCACAAATAGTTGTGTTTGCAATAACCGACCTAAAGGGTCATGGAATAGTATTTCAGAAATAGTTTTGTCAAAACACATCACATCCTCTGTGTACGTCCAGGCTTTGTCTCAGTCCCGGTTGGCTGTGACACAGTCGTTTAACTTTAAAATTATAGGTTGAATATACCCTGTTATTTGGCACTGAAAAAAAATGATTATATTCATCTACGCCAGGGATGTGTCTCTAATGTATATGCTTCATATTATAGATATATATTGAAGATTTGAATGTAATGAGAGATTTCTTCAAAATTCCTTTAAACAGTTGCTGTATATCCACTCGATCACCAATATTATAAGATAGACGTTATTGGAAAATTGTTCTATTTTTTAGATGATCAAAATTATCTAATTGCAATAGGGAAGTATAATATTTCCTGAATTTCACAAACAGTAAAGCCAAATTTCTTCAAATTGGTTTGAAGTCGAGCAAAATATTATTTGATATGTGACCGGCTGTAAATCTACAGACGAGCGATGCTGAACAAGGCGTTGTGCTTGGTTGATTCTACGCCGGGTATAGCTGCAAACATAGCTCAGGTGGGGCTTTTTTTCTATACTGCGTGAGTAGTATACAAGGCGTAAATTGATAAAGTAGCGCCTCACTGCGCATGCGCAGAACCTTTGTTGACGTCACAATTGGGCGTGTGCGCATGCGTGTGTGTGTGGATGGTGGGTGCTGGGTACAAGATGGCGGCCTGTGTGTGGATGGTGGATGCTGGGTACAAGATGGCGGCGTGTGGATGGTGGGTGCTGGGTACAAGATGGCGGCGTGTGTGGATGGTGGGTGCTGGGTACAAGATGGCGGCGTGTGGATGGTGGGTGCTGGGTACAAGATGGCGGCGTGTGTGGATGGTGGGTGCTGGGTACAAGATGGCGGCGTGTGTGGATGGTGGGTGCTGGGTACAAGATGGCGGCGTGTGTGGATGGTGGGTGCTGGGTACAAGATGGCGGCGTGTGTGGATGGTGGGTGCTGGGTACAAGATGGCGGCGTGTGTGGATGGTGGGTGCTGGGTACAAGATGGCGGCCGTGTGTGGATGGTGGGTGCTGGGTACAAGATGGCGGCGTGTGTGGATGGTGGGTGCTGGGTACAAGATGGCGGCCTGTGTGGATGGTGGGTGCTGGGTACAAGATGGCGGCGTGTGTGGATGGTGGGTGCTGGGTACAAGATGGCGGATTGTAGAAAAACGTATAAAAGGAGTCGATTTTTAGGGTAGGGGTGTATTCATTGCACTACCTTTGCGTAGCACTGTGACTTACCTGACCTGACCAGCCTCCCAGCCTGTCTACCTGCCTGCCTGCCTGTTTCACCTCTAGTCTGCTTCACCTCTAGCCAGTCATCCAGCCTGCTTGCCTGTTTTGTATAAGCTGTGAACCATTTACTTTTTTTGATTTTACCAGTGCAAATTCAACAGACTATTACGCCGTATTAGTTCCTCATCAGCCTGACCCCACAGTCATGGAGGCAGCCCAGCTAGCGAAGTTTCGAAAGTACCGTGTTCGCCTCATTGATGAAATACAGCATGTGGCTGAACTATGTGATTTCCTTATGCAGGAACACATACTCCTGAAAGAGGGTGTGGAAAATATCATGACGGAGAAAACCCCTTCAGCACAAAACAGAGCTCTCATCGACTGTTTACTGCGCCGTGGCCCTTATGCATTTCTAGTCTTGGTGGCGGTGCTGAAGATCACGGGAAATGACGAACTAGCAGAGCTACTTGAAGCCGACGACGTTATACAAGATGATGATATCTTAGTTATGGATACCACCGAAGAGCGTACAGCTAGCAAACGTACGCACACTAGCCCAGAGAGTACACCTGCTAAACGCGCTGGACGACCCAAACGCCCTCGACTAACACCGTTAGAAATACCTGAGTCAGTGGTTGAGGAGCCAGTAGTACCCCAGCAAGTGCCTGTGAAACAAGAGGTAGAACTTCCTATGTCTGTCCAGGAGATCAATAACCTCATCCAGCAAGCCTACCAGGCAGCTCACACGGACATTTGGGAGCTCTCACCCTATTTAACTGTGAGTGTGAAAGACGAAGAAGTGCATTTTAATGCAGCGGGCTTTAACGACAGACCCGGTAAGCATATTACCTTGACCTTAGACACCTGGCAAAAACTGGAGACCCTTGATTACGCCATCGATGCGGTTATTCGCGACCAGGGGAGTGACGAAGCGAAATTTCATGTGGGTGACGACATCTTTGTGAGCTGTGCTTATTTCAACGATCAGCTCCTCGTGCATATCCGTAAATGGCGAAGGCGGTTAGATACGCAAGAGCTTGTTGCTTGTCCTCAGGGTGTCACTTTGAAATTAACGGCCTGGCGGAAGTTGCAGAGTCTCGCAAGTACAATTCGTCAAGCTCTGGCCTACCAGGTGTCTCACTATATTTATCAGAAGTACATCGACACAGTCCTGGATCTCATCAGACCTCAAATTCCAGAGGACACTAGTGTACCCTCATACGCACTGATCACTGAAGCACTACAGACCGTGACGGAGACGCAAATTGCCCTGAGAGTGGAAGCGGCCTGCCCTCCCAAAATTCCACGTGAAGAGATTATTACGTACATATACGTGCACCAGGGCCGGAAAGATGATGATGAATTCAAACAAGTCTTGTTGGTGAACTATTGAGAACAAGTGTTGAAAAACATTTACCATACACATTCATTGAAGTGGTTTGAGAGCGTATAATTGTATTAAAAATTCTGTTTTTTACTGTTAATTGTATTAAAATTCAATACTCAGATATAATTGTATTAAAATTCAATACCCTTGTGAATACGTTCATTCTATTTGTGTTAATAAAAAATAGTAGAAAATTAAAAAAATGCTTAGTGTTCTTTTTTTATTTTTTGAAATTATTGAAAAAAAATTGAAAAAAAAGGATTATTTCAACCCCACATCCAGTCCATTAGATGCCCCTTCACCGTACCTTCAATTTGATACCTCACTCGATCCCATCGGTCCACTAGGGGCTCTCCTAGCTCCAAAAAGGCTATTTTCATTCCCTTCCATCACCGCGCATGCGCAGAAGGCCGATATGTTAACCCCACACCGCGCATGCGCAGAAGGCCGATATGTTAACCCCACACTCAGTCCATCAGATGCTCATTCACCTCACCTTCAATTTGATACCTCACTCCACCCTATTGGTCCACTAGGGGCTCTCCTAGCTCCAAAAAAGGCTATTTTCATAGCCTTCGGCCTTCGCGCATGCGCAGAATCACCCTAATTCAAGCCCATACCCAGTCTATCAGATGCTCCTTCACGTCATCTTCAATTTGATACCTCACTCGACCCGATTGGACCATTAGGGACGCCTCTAACCCCCAAAAGGCTTTTTTTGATATTGATATCAATGTCAATCTTCAAAATAGCCTTTTTTGGAGTTAGGGCGCCCCCTAGTGGTCCAATCGGGTCGAGTGAGGTATCAATGTGAAGCATTTCACGTCAGCTTCAATTTGATACCTCACTCGACCCACTACCTCCAAAAAAAAAAATAAAAAAAAATAAAAAAATGCGCATGCGCAAGGTAGTGGGTCGAGTGAGGTATCAAATTGAAGCTGACGTGAAATGCTTCACATTGATACCTCACTCGACCCCATTGGACCATTAGGGGCTCCCCTAGCTCCAAAAAGGCAAAAATGCGCATGCGCATTTTTTTATTTTTATTTTTATTTTTTTTGGAGGTAGTGGGTCGAGTGAGGTATCAAATTGAAGCTTACGTGAAGTGGCATCTGATGGACTGGGTGTGGGATTGAATTAGGGTGATTCTGCGCATGCGCAGTGGCCGAAGGGTATGATTTTTTTCAATAATTTCAAAAAAAATTTAAAAAATAAAAAAAAAAAATTTTCTTTGGGGAAAGGATGATGGGGGCTGGTGTTCATTTTTTTGTGCTTTTGATAGAAGTTTCCTCTTCCGGAAAGATGGGGTGGCCCTGAAAAGGGCCTTTGAAAGTGTTACGACACTTATGCGCGGTAGATTCTTTTTATTCCACCCACATGCTTCCTGCAGATTGGACACTTGATTTTTAAATGTTGTTCGCCTGCTTCGTGGCAGTGGCACATGTCTCCTACACACGTCAGCGTGACCCAACAATCTTTACAGATACACAAATGGCCACACGGCAATACAGCGTACTGGCTCTCTTCATCTGTACAGACACTACATCGTGTTTTTTTTTCTTCTTTATGTCGTTCTTTGTTCTGTCTGGAAATCTCCGCCTCCATTCCATTCATGTCTTCCCGCATGGCGTTAATCCGTTCGTTGAGGCGGGTTACCTCGGCTTCGTGGTGGCATGGTTGTGGTGGTGTTTCTGCAGCCGAAGCCGTTATACTGAGAGTTTCGGCAGGCGACGTTGTTGCAATTCTATGGCTATTTAACCATGCACGGTCTTCAGCCGAAGTCGTTATACTGGGAGTTTCGGCAGGCAACGTCGTTGTTGTTGTTGTTGTTGCAGGTGTATGGCTATTTAACCATGCAAGGTCTTGTCCGTTTTCTCCATCAGTTATATCATCGTTGTCGTCGGATTCTTCTTCTATGGTCACCATCCTGCTAATTTCTTCGTCTTGTTGTTGACTTAGTCTTTGCAACCGTCCATCTTCTTCTGCTATTACATCTCGCCGGAGTTGTTCCAGTTCTCCTGTACTTTGTCTGATCATGGCTTCGTGTTCAATTTCCCGCTGAAAGCTTGTAACTATGGTTATTCCACCATCCTCTTCAATGCTAAGCATCTCTCTGTGTTCTGTAGCAGCATTTCTAGGATCTCTAGGGGGGTGGTGGGTGAACAGTGGTCGTCTTCTTGTAGCCATGATTGAATTTGTGAATAAATGACAACAGACTACACGTTATTTATAGTCTAGACGGCTTGTGGATGGTGGGTGCTGGGTACAACATGGCGGCATGTGGATGGTGGGTGCTGGGTACAACATGGCGGCATGTATGTGGATGGTGGGTGCTGGGTACAAAATGGCGGCATGTGGATGGTGGGTGCTGGGTACAAGATGGCGGCCGCCGGTGTGAGTCAGTGCAAGATTATGGTATCTGCTAAAAAAATGTTGTGTTTTATTTTTTCCAAAGTTTTATTTTTTCCAAAGTTTTATTTCGATAAACCCGCTGGAATTTTCAGGGTAATATTATAAGACTGTAAGCTGTAGTCTGGATGTATTTTTAGCCAGGAAAACCGATTTATTTCCCAGTGTACGGTGTTTTTCACACTACCGTACCATAATCTTATGGGTTTAAAATGGATAAAATTCTTAAAAATAACGACATAGTCTAGCGCTAGGCTGGTAATTTTTTTTAAATATTACACTATGAATTGTCTGAGTTTAATTGGAAATAAAATGTATACGGGCCCTGATTTATTGTAGAATCACAGCCATTGATAATTGTAAAAGAAACACACACAGATTTTCGCAGCGTCAGTGTAGCAGACGACAGAGTGTTGTCGCTACGGTCCGCGCTTTTACATTATAAATAGCGCGCAGTTTTTTTTCAGGCATTCACAATTAGCCTCAGTGCCCAGTCATGCAGGCACCCCTGGTTGAAATCATGGATATTGACAAATCAGACTTCATCCCAAATGATGATGTACAACTGCTCGGCGACGTCATTAATTTGGTACATGACGAACCCTGGTTGGATGCTATAATGAAAGACTTATTTCCACCACCTCCACCCCGGAACTACCCACCACCAATTACAGCCCATTGTGAAGACCCCCCAAAAACATCGCAGCTGAGTAACTTCTTCGCCCTAGCAGCCACACCGGATGTTACTCCAGATGAATACCAATGTTTTGACAACATAGACTGCATGTTACAAAGTATGTTGACACCACAAGCTAAAGAAAAAGCCGATGGAGAAATGGCACAAGAAAGCAGAAGCCAGACAACAGACACCTCAGACACCTCAGACGAAGATGAGCAGGCGAAGAACAGGGAAGACTTAAACACGACAGTATCCCAAAAGAGGAGGAAAGATTCCAGAAGAAACAGGGCAGACTACAGAAAAAATCGGAAAGACGTGAGAACCACTCGAAATCGGCAACATGTGAGAAAAAATCCGAAGGACGTCAGAACAAAGAGAATAAGAGACAGAAAAATAAGTCAAAATCAAGACGAGATACACTACGTTTGGTCGATAGCAACAACAACACTGGGGTCCAACACAGAACGTCAAAGAGCCTTATATTTATCCTGCGTGGAATGCACTAACCAATTTGCGAAATATGCTATTTTTCCGTGCGGACACCAGGCTTTATGTGAAACTTGTATTCATCGTTACGCCCAGATTCCGACGTGCGCAGAAGCCAACAAGCCGCGAGTGTGTGAATTACTTCCCTTGACATGCCCCGTCTGTGCTGATAGAAGACAGCGACAACAACAAACCCTGTCAACAATGTAATGGCTTATTACATATCTGGTTATTTTTATAACCACCCATCTTTTCCGAAAGGGGAACTTCTAACAACGCACAAAAATTAACACTAGATTCCCCCACACACACACATATCCCTGTGCTATAAATTGTCAGTCCCCCTTATCATTCGGGCTATTATAACTTCTCTATCAAAATAAATTTCAGCCCGTTATTATTATTCGGGTTGTAATATTAGTAACATGCCCGGGTTCAAAAATAAATGTCAGTCCGTTATCGTTCGGACTGTAATATTATTAATTAATTAATGGGAGAGAGAAAAAATCTGTGTTTATAAGAGAGAGATTAGTCCTCACAAGGACTTTTTGATATCGGACAGGGGTTGTTGTTTTTTGGTGATGCAGTTTAAAAAATAAAAAAAAGGGGTGGGGCTGTATGCTTTGAAATTGATGTGCAAGTTAGAAGCTTCCTCTTTCGAAGCATTGGTTCGCTCTGAAAAGAGCGTTTAGGTTCAATTTTTTCCCCCTGTTTTATTCAGGGTGGGGAGTTCACCACGCCATCTTCGTTTACGTCTGGGGTCAGGGGGTACCCATCCACGAAGATGGCAGC